>LNAC01000828.1:41686-57889 GCA_002007465.1 Ailurus styani
ATCATGACCTGAGCCGAAGGCAGCGGCTTTAACCCACTGAGCCACCCAGGCGCCCACAGACTTACTTCTTTAACAGACATTTACTGTCCTCTTGCCAGTCACGGGCTGGACGCTGTGTGCGGTTGGGATGGAAAGATGAATAAGAGATAACCCCTTGCCCTGGCGGACAGACATGTAAATATATTAGAATTAATGGTTTACGTGTTAACAGAAGTACTTTGGGATGCTGTGGAAACAAGGAAGGAAGAAGATAAATTCTTTGGGCTCTATACGTATAAATGCTGCTCCTAGATTATCCCCTACTTTCATGAACTGTTTTCTAGTTTTGAGATGGCAAGATTTTGACAAAACAGGAAATCTTGAAAATTGTCTTTCCTTGGAGCACGGAGTAATGTTTAGGATTGCTGAATCACTATATTGTATACCTGAAACAAGTACCACACTGTATGTTACCTATACTGGAATGAAAATTAAAAATACTTTCCTCATCCTCTTTAAGTACAAAGCTACACCTCTAGCACTCTTAGGAGTAGTAAGTAGGCATATTTTAGGGTGCTTGGACACCTTATGATTCCCTCCCCAACTTTTATTTTTTAAAAGATTTTATCTAGCGGCCCCCGGGTGGCTCAGTCATTAAGCATCTGCATTCGGCTCAGGTCATGATCCCAGGGTCCCCGCAATCCCCGCTTTGGGCTCCCTGTTAAGGGGGGAGTCTGCTTCTCCCTCTCCCTCTGCTTCTGCCCCTCCCTCTGCTCCTGCTCTCTCAAATAAATTAACAAAATCTTTTTTAAAAATTATTTATTCATTTTATTTTAGAAAGAGCGAACCAGCAGGAGGAGGGGCAGAGGGAGAGAATCTCCAAGCCGACTCCGTGCTGAGCGTGGAGCCCAATGTGGGGCTCAATCTCACAACCCCAAGATCATGACCTGAGCCAAAATCCAGAGTCACGCGCTCTGACAGAGCCACCCAGGTGCCCCACCCTCCTCAAGTTTTAAAATTAGATCCTACAATCCTACTAATGTGGTAGGCTTCGTAGTCAAGTTTGTGCCCTGTGACTCACCAGTCCTTGGCCACAGCTGATTGGACCAGGGTGGATATAATAGGCCTGCTTTCCCTCTGCCCGACTGTGGAACTGGGACAGTGAGGTCATTAGTCAGCAGTGGGGGCAGGAGAGTTGCAGTGGGACAAGTCAACCCACGTCGAAGCTGAAGTTAGGGCAGGGGACTGATGGGGGAGCAGGAGCAACAAGGCTACTGAGTGGAAAGGGAGCAGATGTTCAGGAACTAGGTGGTCCCGTATCAATCTTTATCTGCATACGTATCTGTATCCACATCCACATCTGTATACAACTATCTAATACTGTATCTTCGTGTCTGGAGCTCTATTACTATACCTCTATCACTACATGTATAATTAGATCTCTGTATCTACAGTTATCTATGTCCCTAGATCTATCACAATATCGCTATATATTTACATCTCAACTTCTATAACTATGACTATATCATCTATGCATCTGTTTCTCTACCCCATCTATATCACATCACTATCTCTGTCTCTAGTTTGAGGATCCTTCTGTTCCTTTAAGGACTGGATCTACCTGCTGCTCTCTCTCTCTAGGAGTCCCTGGATTCTTTTAATATACTTTCTTTGAACTTAAGATAGTCAGTTTTTATCTCCTGCATCCTACCTGGACCTATCCAGAGGAGTCCTGACTCAAACACTATTACATTCCACCTCCTACCTTTTGCTCAGTCTGGCCAGCCCACACTGACCCTTTCAAGCAAAGAAAAGAGGTCCATTTGCATCAAACATAGAACCTTAAGATGGACGAAATGCTCAAGATCACGTGGTCCAGGCCTCTCATTTTACAGATGCAAAAGCAGGTATAGAGAGTTCCAGCCTGGAGTCGGCTTTAAGATATCAGAGGAAGTAAGATATAAAGATGGAGCAAGAAAAGGCACCTGATCGACATTCTTCCTGCCACCCTAGTTGATTTTCATCAGGAAAAGGAAACACACCAAAGAAATGAAAGACACAGTTTCATCAGTTCAACTTTCAAAATCTATTCTAGCGGGTGCTACCAGGACATCACCCCTAGCTTTCTGGAACTCTCCACTGATCGTCAAGGCTGCTTACCTTGAATACCTGCCACTCTTCATCAGAGGGCTTTTGAGTCATCAAGGACGGCTCAACCAGTGACGGACAGGTATTTGGTGACTCAACACCCCAGCCACCCCATCTCTTGTTTGGGAGAACTCGATAGGGTCGCCCAGGGTTCCGCAGGGGGATGTAGCTCCAGACGCCCAACATGGAAACTGGCCTGATTATTTGTTCTTTATGGGCTTCCTTCTTCTCCCCATCTCACGTCCCCATTCCCTTGCTAATATTTCCTGGGATCACTTTCCAGATAACCTACCTGCATTCACCCCCTTGACTCTGAAGAAACCCCCAACAAGACACCTATGTACATTCTAGTAGAAACAGTTTTCTGTATCTGAACTTTGGGGGTCTCCTTTTAAGTCCATTTAACATAAATTCTATAATATATATGAACTCTGAGGTTCCCTATGGCCAATCTCAAAACAGTGAGGTACTTTGGCGTTCTTTAGATGTTAAGTGGCCACGTTGGTACAATCTTATTTATCCTTGTCTGAATATAACCAAGGAGATAAAACCCATAAATCTAATCCTAAATTCATTTCATTTTCACCTTTCATTTTACAGAACTTACAAATATGTGGTGTTTTAGGTGTGGTATAGTATTTGTATGGTGTGAAAATGAAGAAAATGCATCTTTTAAAATTTGTTCTCACTAAAACAAAGTACACTATAAATTCCCTAAATGACAGATTTATGATGTATGTAAATTCTAGTATTTCCTTCTTTTGTCAAACTCCTGATACTGTTTGGATGCCAGAGACAAGAATTTATGTACCTAGATGCTTATGGCAGAAACACAATATGATAATTATATATTTCACAGATATCTTTCTAAATAGAAAAATATGTATTAAAATTTTATTGATGTTAAATCATCTTCACCATGTTAAATAAGACACCCTATGTCTGCTAGGCTCTATTAAGATAAGTTCATTACTAAAACATTGTAGATGATTGCATATATTCAGGAATTAATAATACAACATGGGTCTGATGGAAATGTTTGTGCCTGAAGCTTACTCTTAAAAAGCTGATTTTATTTGTTCTTTTGTTCAAAGGGTTTCCCCAGCACCTATCTACAGAACAGAGCAGAGATGGGGTGCCTGGGGGGCTCAGTTAAGTGTCTGCATGAGGCTCAGCTTATGATCCGGGCGGGGGGGGGTGTTCCTGCTCAGCAGGGAGTCTGCTTCTCCCTCTCCTGCTTGTGCTCTCTTTCTCTCACTCAAATAAATAAATAAAATCTTAAAAAAAAAAGAAAGCAGGTGTGGTTTAAATAAATGGTAGGTAGAGCTAAATATGGACCACTGACTTCCTTAAAATCTCCCAACAATTCTGTTGGAGATTTTTAAACTGCATCTACTTTCTAAAAAATTTTTAAAAAGATTTATTCATTTGATAGAAAGAGACAGCAAGAGATAGAACACAAGCAGGGGGAGTAGGAGAAGGAGAAGCAGGCTTCAGGAAGCCTGATGCAGGACTCGATCCCAGGACCCCAGGATCATGACCTGAGCAGAAGGCAGATGCTCAATGACTGAGCCACCCAGATACCCCTAAAACGTATCTTTTAAAGCAACATTAAAAAAAATTTTTTTAAAGATATTATGTATTTATTTGAGAGAGAGAGAGAGAGCACGAGAAGCGGGAGGGTCACAGGGAGAAGCAGACTCCTCACTGAGCAGGGATCCCGATGCGGGACTCGAGGATCATGACCTGAGCTGAAGGCAGTTGCTTAACCCACTGAGCCACCCAGGTGCCCTAAAAAATTTTTAATAGCAAAACATCCTGTGTCTTTTGGATAAACACTGAGGGGGTATCAATTCTAGTATGTGTGCCTTTCAAATGTGTCACTGGAGCTCATGCACGACAGCCATCTAAACCTTCATGTTACTGAGTCCTGAAGGATAGAGGCTCACTCAACGTGAGGAAATGTGCAGAAGTCCAAGCACAGACTTGAGCAGACAAGCAGCAGCAGATCTCCTCCTCAGAGGAGGAGGAAAAATGCCTTTACAGTAGTTGCAGTGTATCATTGAGTTTTGCTTCCAATCCAGGAAGCAAGGCTAAGAACCTCTTCTTCCTGATTCATGAGCTAAACCAGAGCCCTGACCCAAGCCTGCTGATGGGTGTCACCTGAACGTCCAAAGTATTACTGAAGTGCAGCCTAGCTCTGGCCTCACCTGGAATTTTGCATCCTCTCTTTTCCTGTTACCAGGAGAGTTGCATGCATGTACTTGTGACATTGAATAGAGCCCGATTTCTAAGACTCAGAAATCAAGCAATCGATCTGAAACTGCTAATTTTTGGTGAAGCTGAATCTTCTGAATCTTCCAATGATGGGATTTCTTCACCAGTCTCAAAGGGCTAATGGGAATCCTTAGGAGAAATGAGCAGTTTTGAAGGTTCATGTTCTGACTTGAGTGTCAATGCAAACAGATCTAAGATGCCACCTCTGAACGAAGTGGGTCAAAGCCCGCCACCCGTGGTTTATGCAAGGATTCCCTTTTGGTGCCTTTCCCCGTCTGTCTAACTCAAATTGATTCCAGGCCAACTGAGAACTCCGGTTCCCATTCTTAATCATAAAGGTATGGACACGAGGGGTGCCTGGGTGGCTCAGTTGGTTAAGTGTCTGCCTTCGGCTTAGGTCATGATCCTGAGGTCCTGGGATCAAGCCCCGAGTCTGGCTCCTTGCTCAGTGGGGAGCCTGCTTCTCCCTTTGCCTACTGCTTCCCCTACTTGTGCTCTCTCTCTGTCAAATAAATAAATTAAAAAAAATAAAATGGACACGAGAAATGGGGAATTGTAAAGACAAGTTTTGGAAAATAAACTTCTAAAGAAGTACATCCCATGTTATCTAGTATCATCCATCTTTATCTTGATTTGACTTTATGACATAAAAATCAGAGCTAGATAGGACCTTGTGAATGACCTGGGTTAAAGAACTGAGTTTAAAGGCCCAGCTCTTCCTAGCTGTATCACAGGGTGGGGGTGGGGGGCAGGAGTTAAATTTGTTTCTTCATTTCCTCAGCTGTGAAATACGAAGAAGATACTTCCCAAGGTCATTGTGAAGTTAGGCACGTTAACACAAATCCATACCTTCGAACGGTGCCCGGTATAAGGGAAGAACCCATCAAGTGTTAGATGTCATCAAGGTCAGAATGGTTTTTTAGGAGACGTGTCCACAGCCCACAGCTATAGAGTGGCAGCCAGCTCCTTCCATAGCACCACACTATGGTCCACCTTCAAAACCAACACTGGTGCTGGAGTTTGGGGTCAAACAAGAGTGAATCTCCTCATTATATGATTGATTAGCATACCAAAGAGGTATGCATTTCGGGAGACCCCATTTTGTGCAGCATGACAACTGGGAAGCCAGTGGTGATTGCGAGAATTCTACCAATGTTTTCTAACATTGAAAATTTGTCAAAAGCCTCCTATGTTCCCAAAGAAACCCACTAAGGTTTTATTCTTCGGCTACATAAGATTGTCCACACTCACACTGTGCTAGTGGGAGAACTAAAAAACCGGTCAAAACCCGGTTTTTTGTATGGTGGTGTCAAGAAACGTTTGTCCTTCAATGGTTTCCATTGCCCCTTTGCGGGTTTTCTGCCTCAAGCTTGTCACAGTAATGATGCAGAATCATTTCTATCTATAGACATGTACATCCTGTGCCTGGAGGGTCAAGTGACTCCCCTCCCCCATGGTAGAAGAGGCCAGTTTGCCTCCATTTCCAAGTTCATTTCAACCTTCCTGATCTGTGTGTGTCTGTTCTTGGTTTCTCCTTCGAACTAGCTGTAGTATCTTACTAGTTCCCACAGGGACAAGTTAAATCAAATCTTTAATCATGTGTTCATCTTACATTTTTATCACAGTCATGATTTTACCTTTTTTGAAAAACTTCCTTTAATCTTAATCTCTAATCAGAGTTAACGGACAACAGAGCTTAAATATTTTAAAGAAAAAATACTTTTAAAATACTGGTTCTCTTTATTTGTGGGGCACTGGTTTGATCACTAAAACATTCTGGGTGCTGTTGCTCTAGTCTTTGTTACTTTCATCAACTGGGATTTCCAAACCAGTTTTTTTTTTTAAGTCATAATTTATTTCCACTTATCTCTGACAGAGTTATTAAACAAAACAAAGTATCTCCCCCACCCAAATTCACTTAAATAGAAATAAATTTTAGGGGCACCTGGCCGGCCCAGTCTGTGGAACATAGGACTCTTGATCTCAGGGTTGTGAGTTTGCGCATGTTGGGTACAGAGATTACTTAAAAATAAAACCTTTTAAAACAATAAATTTTAATTAAAAAATGAATATATAGGGACCATCTATGTTGACTGGGAAAGGCTATTAAAAAATTAAATGGAAAGAGAACAGGGGTTGGAACGCTTCTGGGTTGGTGAACACATGTGGTTGTGCAAGTTCTTATGGCTCGATTGATTAAACCATTGACCATGGGAGAGGAGGGGTGATTATGGGAGAGGAGGGGTGGATTATGGGAGAGGAGATGGGATTATGGGAGAGGAAGGGAGATTATGGGTGAGGGGGGGATTATGGGAGAGGAGGGGGGTTATGGGAGAGGAGGGGGACTATGGGAGAGGATGGGGATTATGGGAGAGAAGGGGAATATGGGAGAGGAGGGGGATTATGGGAAAGGATGGGGTTATGAGAAAGGATGGGGGTTATGGGAGAGGAGGGGGATTATGGAAGAGGAGGGGGACTATGGGAGAAGAGGGGGGATTATGGGAGAGGAGGAGGGATTATGGGAGAGGAGGGGACTATGGGAGAAGAGGGGGGATTATGGGCGAGGAGATGGGATTATGGGAGAGGAAGGGGGATTATGGGTGAGGAGGGGGATTATGGGAGAGGAGGAGGATTATGGGAGAAGAAGGGGATTATGGGAGAGGTGGGGGATTATAGGAGAGGAGAGGGGATTATGGGAGAGGAGGGGGATTATGGGAGAGGAGCGGGATTATGGTAGAGGAGATGGGATTATGGGTGAGGAGAGGGGATTATGGGAGAGAGGAGGGGGACTATGGGAGAGGAGGGGGGATTATGGGAGAGGAGGGGAATATGGGAGGAGGGGGATTATGGGAAATGATGGGGGTTATGGGAAAGGATGGGGGTTATGGGAGAGAAGGGGGGAATATGGGAGAAGAGGGGGGATTATGGGAGAGGAGGGGAGCTGTGTGTAGAAGAGAAATGTAAGAGTGGAGAATTATGAGAAGGAAAATAAAATTGACAATGGAGAACTGTGAAGGAGATGACTATTATAAAAGATGCATATAATTCGGGAGCACCCAAGGCTGGTGGGAGCACCCGATTATGAAAGAATTGCTAAAGAGAATACACAATTATTTTAGCAAAAATGATAAGAATGTAGAATGAGGCAGATGGAAATTACAATATTGAAAACTGTGGAGTGACAGGGAGACCTGTGGGAAGAATTGAGAGAATAGAAATTTAGAGTGAAAAAATTCCTGGGGGGGAGGGAAGAATTGGGGGAGCTGATGAGAATTGTGGGAGAAAATGAGAACAGAGAACAGGATTGTAAAGGAAAACAAATTGTAGGAGAGCCTGGGAATCACGGGAGCGCAAGGCACCGTGGGAGAGGATGAATTGCGAGAAGAGAATTTGAGACGGAGAATTGTGGGACAGAATGAATGGGGAGAGACAGGGCAGTGTGGAAGCTGAAATACAAGAGCAGCACCGAAAAACAATGAGGAATGACAGGTTTGGAAAGGGGACTCATTCTACCAGAACCAAAAGCAAATCAAGCTTGCAACTCAGCTGCTGCTTTTAACTCTGCTAACCCCTCGCGTCTGACAGCAGCAGTTCCTATTCCATTACCCTGGATTGGCGACCTCCTCAGCCCTGCTTCCTAGGGTCCAAGGGGTAGGTTCATATTCCAGACTGTCTCCACGCTGTCCTCACAGGACTTGCTCAGTCCCGAAAGTGCAACAGTAATTTAGTGCCTCTGTGCTTTGCTTTACCTCAGCACCTATGTTTGGGAGCCCTGAGAGGAGGTCTAATTTTAACAGTCACAAGACACTCATTTTTCATGTCATTTTCAGTGGTCCAGAAAGAAAAGAAATATAGATACCTTGCTAAGTGACATTTTCCCCCTTTTGTACTATATTTTCCAATGAATGGCAGGAAATCTGCTCATTCATCAGGATATGGCCTATTCATCATTTTCATGAATAAATGTAATGAGAAGGCTAGTTTCAGCCTGGAAGTGTTAAAAATATAAATCACTGAAAAAAATATATAAATCACTGGCTTCAGAATTAAAAAAAAAATCTTTGCTCGCCTCTGGTCAAGAGCTGAGGGCTTCATACTGCTGCATTTATACATCGGTGATTTCCGAAGTGTTTATAATGATAACCAGGGAGATCTCCTGGATGTAATTCAGGATTCTTTCACTTCTTGGTCTATAATATCTTCCATATGTTGGATTAGAAATGTATCTCTGTTAGCAGCCTCCCCCCTCCCCTTAAAAAGCCATCAGCTTTAAAAAGGTAAAACATCCTTTACGTTTTTAAGTAGAACAGTGTAATGTTACAGTTACTTTCTCTTTGAGGTACTTCTGTGCCTATACATACATATAGGGGCTTTAAAGACTATCTTTGGGGCGCCTGGGTGGCTCAGTCTGTTAAGCATCTGACTCTTGATTTTGGCTCAGGTCATGGTCTCAGGGTCCTGGGATCCAGCCCCGCAGGGAGTCTGCTTGTCCCTCTCCCACTGTCCCTCCCCTGCTGTTTCTCTCAAATCTTAAACAAAACAAAACAAAAACTAACTGAAAGCTGACCATCACTGGTAACCAAGCTGGGGGCGGCAGGGGTGGGGGGGTTCCAATTACTCCCTCCTCCCAGCAGCAAATGGGTGAAGGCTAGATGGGAATCCGATTCTACGTTACAGAAAGAACGGCAGTGCAGGGGACAAGCCGTCAGGACCGGTCACCATTCAGCGTTGATGGCAGCAGGCCAAGCATAGCATTACCTCGTGGATTAAAGGCTAAGTGTCTACACAGTCCAAGAAGTATCCCATTTTCATGGTTTAGTGGCTTTCTCGGAGCTCATTTTTTGTTGTTTTGAAACTTAGAAGAAGTATAATACTTCCTCAGTACAAAGTAACGGAAAACACTTGGGAGCATTAAGTGAGAAGTCAGCCTCCCCGCGGCCCTGCCCTCCAGTCCCTCCGTATTCCTCCCTGGAGATACCACTGTTACCATTTCCCACGTAGAGAGGATTTATTCTCAAAATAAACACCAATGTCAAGCTCAAACTGTTTTCCACTACTATTATTCAGTATTTGATGTGGCAAAATTCCATTTCAACAAAATAACTTGTCACGAACTGGAATGATAGGACCTGTGTTTGTGCGGCGACACAAGGAGTGTGAAGAGATTTCGTGAGAGTCCGTGGATCTATGTGAATGACAGACACCTGAATTATCATGGAGTCGCTGACTTCTGTGCCTGAGGAAACTTTTGGGGTCATTTTTAATCTAGAAGTTGCTCTCCTGTCCCAACAGTCCTGTGCCTTTACCCCTCAACTTCAGTGCAACTTAGAGGGACAAAGCCCAGAATATCCCTAAATTCTTCAGTTTGAGACTAAAGACATGCCCAGGTCCACAGGGAACTCCGGGCTAGCAAAGAAGAAGTGCAATTTGCTGGAATTTCTTAAATCTGTGCTGTCACAATTAGGGACATCGGAATCTAAATCTTAAAAACGCCGTCATCAAAGGCTGTGTACTCCACAAACAGACATCATGGAAGACTAAAACTTGTTATAATCAGGAAAGACAGGGCACCTGCATAGGGCGAAGTGACCTTTCTGATAGGCTGGCTGGAAAGGTCCAGCGGTGCAAGGCCTTGAGACAAGAATGCCCAAGGTCAACAATCAAGCTAGCCAACAGAAGAAGCAGGACTCTGGACAGGACCACGGGTTAGTGTAGGTCCTCCACAGACCACTGACGAAGAGGAGGCTAGATGTGCAAGGATCTGACCAAGGGAAATCCTGCCAGAGAAATGGGGTAAATGCTGGGGGGAGGTTGGAGCATCAGACCCACTGCCTGGCGGCCCCCAGTCAAGGAGAGCAGGAAGGCATGGTGGTGGAAGGACCCACGCTACTGGGAAGACTAGACAAGGTTTGGCAAAGGGGCTGGAAAGTGTTGGAGTCTACGTCTGCCGTTAGAGGAAAATGGTGTCTCCCGTCCGCAGGCGGCCTCAGCTTCCCCTCGCACTTGGGTGATTGGCAGGGGGCACCACAAAGGGGGGGCCTCGGCACCAGCACGGTGATGGGTTTCAGAGCACACGTACTAGGTGCTCGGCCCTAGGCCCCGGGTGGGGTGGGGCATCTGCACTGAGCAGGGGACACGCGGGAGACCGGCCTAGAGCAACACCGGGGTTTCTCTCAGGCCCTTCTGTTCAAGAATCTACCATGTCCCTGTGAGGTAGAGTTGGGAGTGGAGGTCCCCAGCGGTCCATCTCCAGCCTCGTCCTCCTCAACCGCCATTTCCTGCAGTCAACTATTTAGGAAGCGACAGAAAGTTCGTTTCCTGAGAGAGGATTTAATTTTGACTAACTTTCCTGTGGTCATTTGCTTTTCAATAAAAGGCCCCCGGACAGCCAAGGCCCAAGTAGGATGGAGCAGAAGCTCCTGGCGGAAGCCAAGAAGGTCTAGATGAGGAAGAGCAGGCCCCAGTGGTGGAGACAAGCCCCCAACTCCGCCACCTCACCCTGTCAGCCCTTCGCAAGGGCTCCGTGGGACAGAAGCCCCAGCGCCTCACAAAATCCCTTGAGCGGAATATGAATGCCCCTCCCCTTTTCACATATACTTGGGCTACAGTCCATCTCCCATTTCGTGATCTGTTCAAGTTCGCAGAAGCGGGGGTTCGAGAGCAGTGCTTCCGTGGGGACGGAACACAGGGCCTGCCTGCGAAGCGAAAGCCAGAGACCTAGAGGCGGGCTCTGCAGTGTGGCCGGCTGCCCCCACGCCGCGCCCCGCCTGTCTGTGCTGGTTAAACTCAGAACCGAGTCATCAAAATCCTGCGGACACTTCTGGCCTCACAGCACTTCCACTCAAGTGTCTGTAAACCCAGCCCAAGACTTCCTCCTCCATCCAGAACCATTTTTGGAAGAACTCTAAACTGTAGCAATAAAAAGGGTTTCTGGAATTCATGGTCTTCTATTTAAAAATTTTTAAATTTTACATGAAGATTTTGGGGGGGGAGGCCCCACACAAACGGGAGGGGCAGAGGGAGAGGCGGGGAGAGGCTCTCGAGCAACACAGGGCTCGATCCCGACCCTGAGATCCTGACCTGAGCCCCAACCAAGAGTTGGATGCCTAACTGACTGAGCCCCCCAGGCGCCCCTAAAAACTTTCTATTTAAGTTTCTTTTGGGGTATAATTCAAAAGTACAGAAGGATTTGCCATGAAAATCAGGTCCTGTTCCTTCTCTCCAGCAACAATATTGAACTGCACGTGAGCCCCGTGCTCCTGGAAGACAGCAGAAAGAAGCCTCCCCAGGCTCTTGTGTTCCAGGAAGCAGCGTATGGCTAAGAACCACCTTTCTCCATAGGACTTTGAGAAGACTTGTGGAGAAACCCTTTGTTGACCCCAAAGCCAGACACAGACTCTCCTAATTGCCATTTTTTGCCTTAAAAATGAGTAGCTGAATTGTTCTGCCCCCACTAAGCCATCGTAACAAAATGCTGGTAAACAGAAGTTTGACTACGCTCCTGGCCTTCGTCTAGGTCTGGAACTTGGGCTTACCCTCAGCCCAAGCTTGCAGACCCCTCTGCGAGGGACAGGCAGGCCTTAGAGGAAACCTTTCATGCAAGAGTCCTTTCTAATAAAGTCTGTCAAGTCTGGGTTTTTTGTTTGACCTCCAACTGCCACTTCTCCCTGAAGGCAACCCCTGTTCCTGGCTTCTTACACATCCTTCCCTAGATATTTCTGTAAATGCAGCTTAGGCTTGTAAACGTTTGCATCGTTTCTGCCATTCTATTTCCATCTAACCGTGCAGTTTACAGACTATTCCCTGTTAGCATATGTGGATGGCCTCCCTGTGTTTTGAGCTAGAGTCTTCTAAGGACTTTTGGGGACACCCTATCATTTATCTACACAGTCCCCCAATGATGGAGGTTTAGGCTGTTGCACAAAGTCTAATGTGAGGAATTTTGCATCTTTCGTCATCTCACACCCAGGTGCCCATGTCCGTAAAGAGAAGAGCTAGCTGGGGAATTCGGGGTCAGGGCACACAGGTATCTTTCATTTGGGTTGCTAGTGCTGGATTGTTCCAAGGTGCTGTCCCAATTTACACTCTCACTGGCCAATATTTTTTTTTAAATGCAGGATCTTGGGGGTGCCTCAGTGGCTCAGTTGGTTAAGCGTCTGCCTTTGGCTCAGGTCATGATCTGGGGGTCCTGGGATCCAGCCACATGTCAGGCTCCCTGCTCAGCGGGGAATCTGCTTCTCCTTCTCCCTCCGCGCACGTTGTCACATTAATGCTCTCTCTCTAGCTCAGTAAATAAAGATCTTAAAAAAAAATGCAGAATCTTGGAACCCCAACCCAGATTTACTAAATCAATCTGCATTTCGTCAAAGCCCCAGGTGATCTACAAGCCCATTCAAGTTTGAGAAGCTGCTCACCCCGGCCACTTACTAGAACCCCCGGGGGAGAATCCTCGAATTCTGATGCCCAGGGTGCGCCAGCCCAGCAAAATCAGAACGGGAGGGTTTTTGAAAGCTCCCCAGGTGATTACATTGTGCAAGGCAATTACCTTAGAAACTGGACGTTACAAATGACCTCTTTTATCATTATCTGCCTCTTTCAAAGTGAAAAAGTGGAATGTAGCACAATAGTGATGATTTAAGGGTTCTGAGGTAACTTCGGACTTGAACGCCTTCAAACTAGGGTGAACAGAGCAGATTCACTTGGGGCCATTTGACGTTGGGGACCAAGAGGGAGTTCTTTTACCCCACTGAAACTTGTCTTAACCCCATCTATGTCCATTCAATGCGTCATCCCATTTCTTAATAGCCACCTCAAGACTGTCACCCTGCTGGGGGGGGGCAGTCCCCAGACTCTCCTGGGTCTTTGTTTCCTTCCTATTGTAGTTCTCTTATTCGTGATCTCCTAGTAAGTTTCAAAGCTTCCACCTTACAGACAAGTGTCCCTAGACTCCCCTCAGCCTATTCCTATTCTCATTAACCTAATGTTTTTATTAGTGTTTGTAAGACCCTGGAGGGGAGGCAGAGACAGCCAATTTGATAAGGCTCCCCAAACTCTGCTTCCGTTTTGCAACAATCATGTTAAATGGGGTGACCCTGGGAGCCCCCTTAACCACAACAGTTACCATGACCCGGGTAACAAGCATACTCGGTGAGCGACTATCTTGGTCATCATAAAGGTGGTCCCATGCGGCTTGCCAAGAAACTTCTGAGCTGCTTTATCTGGAGCATTCCACTTGGTATGCATAAAGGCAGATGGGCAGTCCCCCTTCTCAGGGTTAACAGATCCTACAACGGCTTTTACCCAGTCCACTAGGCCAGCTGCTCCTTCAGGAAGGCCCGCCTCTGTGTCTGGATCTCCCAAAGCCATCCCTGACAGTTCCGTGCAGAGCTGTACGCTCTGTTTCATCTCAAACATGCGCTTCTACCCCACAGCACACAACACCCAAGCCACTGCAAATTAGCGGCTTTCGTCATCCAGGTCAGCAACGGCCACTTCGGAAACGGATCCACAAAGCGAGGATACCAATCCACAAACTAAAAACAGCTTCACACTATACCCCCAGGTTTCAACAGTTTCTTAGCCCTGCCCTTCCACCACGTTGACTACCTTCTTGGCGACCACAGGTCTTAGAGGGACTTTGTGCTGTCCCTGCAGAATTTCCCCCTCTCTAGGTGGCTTCGAGGCTCGTGGCCAAAGCTCAGACTCCCTGAACCAGCACTCTTTAAACTTCATTTTAACTATTACAGATAGTAACCCAGGGATCGAAAATTTGGCCTTTTTCTTAGTAGCCTGCATTTCCTTATGCATCCAGTGAACCAACTCCCCAGCAGGTGGATCCGTCTCTAGATTTCACCGGTAAACTCTTACCTTTCGCGATTCAGGCATGGGCCCGATGGGAGAGACGCAGGAGGCGAGGGTGCGGAGCTTCCAAGTCCCCGCCAGGCACACGCTCAGCTCCTCGGCACCTCCCCGCATCCGCCACGGGGTGACCCCGTCCTTTGGGGGTTTTATGGAGGCTTCATGACCTAGGCATGATTAGATACATCGTTGGTCATTGACGAATCATTGGGACCCAGCCCCCATCCTCAGGTGCTTTCCAAAAGTACCCCATTAATATAACAAAATGCACCTTTACTGCTCTCCTCACTTAAGGCAATTCCAAGGGTTTTAGGAGCTCTGTGCCAGGAAATGAAGCCATAGACCAAATACAGATTTATTATAAGTCACAATATCACGCTCAGGCAGAATCTTTCTGAAAACACAGCCTAAATCCTATTACTACTATCCTGGTAACTTTAAATGGTTTTCCATCCTCTTCTGCAAATTTGAGTTTTGTCAATAGACTCCTGGACCCATCGCCCTGAGCTATAGAAGCAGAATCTCTGAGATAAAGTCAGGAGGGGCCAGCAGAGCGTCTGACAGCTTACAAGACCTCCATATGTATGTATTGAAAGAATGAATGGATCACACATTTATACGCTTGAGCTGGCCTGCATATTGGAATCACCAGGTGGCGACTGGTAACAATACTGGTGATAGGAAGCTCCCACTGGGCCAATTAAATCAAAATACGGGGGAGTGGGGGCCAGCCACCTCAAGTGACCAATTGTTGCAGAGTTGAGCACTGCTTTATCCAGGCCTTCTAATCCTCCAGCTCAAAGTCACCTGGGAGTTCTTTGGGAGGAAATGATTTGTCTTTAATTTTTATTTTGCCACCCTCGTAGATGTGTTCATCTCTCATTCTCTCTCTCCATCTGTGCCATCCGATATGGTAGCTACTAGCCCCACATGGCAATTAAAATTTAAATTAAAATTTAAAAATTCAGTTCAGTTACACTAGCTATTTCAAGTGCTCAAAGGCAAATGGTTATTTAAAATGAAAATAAAATTCCTTCGTCTCACATTTCTGGTGTTTAATTGGCACATGTAGTTAGTGATTACCATGTTGAACAAAGCAGACCAACTGAAGGTTAACAGGGTGGAGCGATGGTTACTTATAGGGAGAGAGAGGACAGGGACCAGAAATGGGTACCCAAAAGGGGCTCTGGGGTGGCTATCAACATTCTCTCTTGACCTGGTGATGGTTACAAGGGTGCTCAAGTTCAAATCCTTCACTAAGGCATGTGTTCACTCTATGTGATTTCCTGTATCTATTTCCTTTTACAATGAAAATACTTAAGAAAAAATTAGACATCTTAGCCCTGAGGTACAACGTTAAATCCTCCTGAGGATATGTGTTGGGACTTTTGTGCACAAGTCACAGTTTCTTGGAACACTACAAATTAGGAGGCCAGAACGTAGGTCTTTTTAAAGATCTTTTTCAAAAGTACGAAATGAAATGAAACGCAAGCATGCCAACATGTTTACAACATCCCTACTCTTTTTTCCTCCCACACCTCTTCAAGGTAGTAAAAATAAGGAATTTCAAATGACTTCTCATACACTGTAGAGGCACAAATACTCTCTGTCCGCAAATCCAGGTTATTGTCTTTGGAATGGGAATAGGAAATTGGATGTGACGGAATGAAAGGAATTTCTATTGCAAGTAGCAGCACCAGTATCCCAGGCGTGCCATTTTAATGAAAGAATGAGGTCCACCTCTTCCTACCCCCTCTGTCAATAAGCTTGAGTTATCCCAAATATTAACAGTGATAACCTCCCAGCAAAAGATGTAGTTCTCATGTTTCCTCACAAAGCCCTAGAGGAAAAGAAAACACACCAGGCTAATCCCAAGTAATTTCTTAGCTATGCAGCTAAAACAGAAAGTCAAATCAAATTGAAAACTATCTTTTTTTTTTT
>LNAC01000828.1:64118-75256 GCA_002007465.1 Ailurus styani
CTACTTGTGATCTCCCTCTCTGTGTCAAATAAATAAATAAAATCTTTAAATAAATAAATAAATAATAAAATTAAAAAAAAAAAAATCCAGAGGCAGGCTCCCTCATTCTCTCCCAGATGTGAAACTGTCCGTGTCTTTCTTGATGTCTCCTTCTACTTCCATGCCCGGAAATCATCAGAGCAAGCTCTGACGGCGAGCTTGAGGGCTTTGTTGTTGGTACGTGGTCTGGGGCATAGAGCTTTGAGGCCCCCGAGGGTCATGTTTTTGCTGGAAGCTTGTTTTAGAACCTCTCACCCAAGAATTTCATCTTGTTGAAGGCTAAGACGCCCCAGCGAGAAATCGGTCTGTTTCCGCACCGTGCGCTGTGGCATTTTCTTCTGGCTCTAGCTAGGGGCCCTTTATCCTCTTCCCCACCCTCTCTGCATCCCCAGTAATCCTCAAAATTGCCACTCTGAGCCTTGGTCCTCTGCAGGTCCTTCTTGGTGGCTTCCATCCCTCCGGCCTCAACCTCACCTCTTAGCTAGGCACAAACAGCCCAGCAATCTCGGAGCGTATGACCTATGTGGCTGCCCGCCGTGGGTTCGAATCCCAAGCAGTTGTATGACCTTGGGCGAGTTATGTCACCTCTCTGTGCCTCCTGCTGGCTCCCGAACTCATCTGCAGACACATGTCCGCACTGGGGTGTAAATCGTACCTCCTGTCGTTGCGAGCTGGCCATCTCTACCCTCTCTAAGTGAGCCCATGCCAACGGGAGGCTCGGAGAACCAGTGCCGAGACAGTTAAAGGACTTAACAGTTTCCTGATTGCAATTTACATAGACTGGCTGGCGGGCGGCCCTTCCCACGGGGTAACACAAGGGTAACCAATTCTTTTTCTTGGTACTACTTAGACTGAAGTAGGTTTTAAGTAGGTTCTTCGGTAGTTTCCCTCTGAGACAATCACAAGCTCCAACAGAGCCAGGTTGACACACACTATTCTATTTATCTAAGTAGTGAGAAGCTACAAAAAAGCTGGGTCTGGGGCGCCTGGGTGGCTCAGTGGGTTAAGCCTCTGCCTTTGGCTCAGGTCATGATCTCAGGGTCCTGGGATCGAGCCCCACATCGGGCTCTCTGCTCAGTGGGGAGCCTGCTCCCCCCTCTCCCTCTGCCTGCCTCTCTGCCTACTTGTGATCTCTCTGTGTCAAATAAATAAAATTTAAAAAAAAGAAAAAAAAGCTGGGTCTGGATACACCAAGAATTACCCAGGCCAGCCACTTCGCTGGTGTGTAAAGTGTAGAGTGATACAAGAAGGATTTTAATTTTAAAAGGAAAGTTCCTTAAAAAGTAAAATAAACTGGGGCGCCTGGGTGACTCAGTCAGTTAAGCATCTACCTTCGGCTCGGGTCATGATCTTGGGGTCCTGAGATCAAGTCCCACGTCGGGCTCCCTGCTCAGCAGGGTGCCTGCTTCTCCCTCTCCCTCTGCCCCCTGCTTGTGTTCTCTCTCTCAAATAAATAAATAAAATCTTTAAAATAAAATTAAAAAAGTAAAACTGTACATACTTAAAAAAGTTAGCCTACCCTAAGTAAGACACCTAGCTCCTGAAAAGTGAAAGTCACAGAGCAGGCGTGCGTGCGTGCGTGCGTGCGTGTGTGTGTGTGTGTGTGTGTGTGTAAGGGGAAAGCGTTATTTTGTGCATGTAAATGTTCTGAAATCCAGGATGATTCACACTACTATTTATCCTGAAGAAAGAATTCAATCCCCTGACTAAAAAGAAATCAGAGAACAGTGGTCCCTAGTTGATGATGCCTTGACACCCATTCTTACCACAGTCTCCTCCAGGATGAAGGTGCTTCTGTGTCAGGAACAGAGACGTCGTTAGCTCTGACACGTCACTCACTAGCCCTCTTAGGTGATCACGCCAAGTCTGTAATAAAATCCTTGAACTTTAGGTCACAACGAGTTCTCCATGGTTTTTGAGTTGTTATGGAATGTGATCCTAATAAATATAAAGCAAAAAAAAAAAAAAAGGCAAAAGGTTAGGGAAATAACCTGAATTCTGCTTCTTAGGTGTTTGGCCTGTGGCTTAATTTTATTAAGAAACTTATTGATTGGGCCACCTGGGTGGCTCAGTCAGTTAAGCATCTGCCTTTGGCTCAGATCATGATCCCAGGGTCCTGGGATCGAGGCCCCCACCTTCCCTCTCCCTCTGCTGCTCCCCCTGCTTACCCTCTCTCTCTGTTAAATAAATATCTTTTTTTTCTTTTAATTTTATTTTTATTGTTTGCCCAAGGGGTACAGGTCTGTGAATCATCAGGCTTACATCTTTCACAGCATTCACCAAAGCACAAACCCCCCCCAATGTCCATAACCCATCCACCCTATCCCTACCCTCCCACCCCCCAGTAACCCTCAGTTTGTTTTATGAGATTAGAAGTCTCTTATGGTTTGTCTCCTTCCCCATCCCATCTTGTTTCATTNATAAATATCTTTAAAAAAAGAGAGACCCCTATTGATTAGATATAAAATTCCTTACAGCTAAATGTTGCACTGCCATGGGTGAACCTTAAAATCATTACGCTCGAAGAACCCAGATACAGAGACCACACACTGCACAATTCCATTTATGTGAACTGTCCAGAAAAGGCCAATCAAGAGAGATAGAGAGTAGATCAGTGGTTGCCAGGGGCTGGGGGGTGGGTGGGTGGGGTGACTACATTTGGGTAGTAGGGATCTTTTGGGGATGACATAAATGTTCTTCACCTGGATTGTGGGGATGGTGGCACAAGTCAGTAGATTTACGAAAAAGCACTGCACCATACATTGCGGCTCACCCCAGCCCTCTTAGCTGTGCACCTTCCATTCTTTGACCACCACCTTTAGTTTGTGAAATGGACAAAGTAAACACAAAGCAACCTGGGGCATTCTGGGGAATGAGGGGGCAGGAGACACGTCTCTGTTGCCACTTAATGTTTGTGAATTGCCCGTACCCTGGTACTCCTGTAATCGTTGTTATCAGCAGCAATGAGCAATGAGATGAAGACTGGGAAATCAAAGTCATTCTGGCAGTTGCAAGCTGATCTGGGTTCTCTTTAAGTCTTACATTCAGAATTGGACAGATAATCAGCTACTTACTCTAGCCCTTCTCCCTCTGGGGCAGGAGAATATTTTTTTTAAAGACTTCATGTTTTTCAGAGAGATTTTAGGTTCATAGGTTCATAGCAAAACCGAGAGGAGGGTACAGAGGTTTCCCATACACCCCCCACCCCACCCCACACACAGCCTCCCCCACCACCCACGGCCCCAGCAGAGGGCACATTTGTTGCAGTCAACGAGCCTGCACTGACATCCTCACCAGAGTCCACAGTTGACAGGAGGGTTCGCTCTTGGTGTGCTACATTCTGTGGGTTTGGACAAGGGTGTTGTGATGTGTATCCATCATTACTGGGGCTGGATGTGTGAGTTTAAAGCTACAGGGAGGGGCGTCTGGGTGGCTCAGTCATTACGTGTCTGCCTTGGGCTCAGGTCATGATCCCAGGATCCTGGGATTGAGCCCCGCATCAGGCTCCCTGCTCCGCGGGAACCCCGCTTCTCCCTCTCCCACTCCCCCTGCTTGTGTTCCCTCTCTCGCTGTGTCTCTGTCAAATAAATAAATACGATCTTTTTAAAAATTAAAAAAAATTAAAGTACGGGGAAACGCTGGGCATTCCTGGAGAGCACATATCCCATGTGCACAGCTGTCTTAATCCTCCTGTTCCCTTTTGGAGGTTCACCAGGTAGATACAGCTGAACCTGTTACTTATCATCTATCTATCTATCTATCTATCTATCTATCTATCTATCTATCTATCATCTAATAAAATATTTGTTTATTTGAGAGTCCACGTGCAAGCAAGGGGAGAGGCAGAGAGAGAGAGAATCCTCAAGCAGACTGAGCGCAGAGCCTGATGGCGGGGCTGGGGTTCGATCCCATGATGCTGAGATTAGGACCTGAGCTGAAGCCAAGAGTCGGATGCTCAACCGACTGAACCACCCAGTCGCCCCCGCGTTACAAATTTATAGACTTGAGGGAAATTCTGATGGCCAAATCCTGCTATACTGTTCCACTGTTGTTAAAAACTGTTGCTGAGAGGCTAAATCTGATTTATAGAAATGATTTTGTTCTTCTTCACCTTGATGTGATTTGTTAAGGGGCTTGGCTGCCAAACCAATTTCCTATCATTCTGTGTAATTGTACAGTGCAGAAAAATAAAGAGATTTCTTACAGAGTCCACGAGGCTTGCCGCTAGTACAGAATGCAGCCAGAACCCCCTTCAAGGCCAAAGAAAGTGTTATATGAGATAAGCCGTTTCAAGCCTTCTGTGAGATTTCTATGTGCATCCTTGATTCAGCCCAGCAGATGTTCAGATGCTTAAAGCTTATCTTTTCTTAGTGATCTGAAATGTTTAGCAATAGCCAGAAGAATTTTTCTTTGACTAAGCCAGTCCTGTTTCAAAACATTCTTGATTTTAATCTCATCAAGAGGGCAATCTTGAGGCCTTACTGCAATAGTGGTTTTGTCGGTGCTCCTGGCGCTCCTGATAACCAACGGAAGGCCTCCTGCTTCTGTCTTGGAGACCAAGCTAATTGTCACAAGTGGCTGAGATACATGGTCTGAGATGTTCCCAGTTCCCTAGGGCTGGCAGACCACAGAGCCTCCTGGGACAGAGCTAGCACAGCAGGCAGCGCGAGCCCCCACGTCCCACGGGCTGATGTGGAGGCGGGCCCCGGGTGCCCGCTGTGCACGCTGTGGTGTGCCAAGGTTTGGAACCCCTAATGGGCCAAGGGGGTGGCAAGCAAACCTGCCCATCTTTGCCCTGGAGGGACCCATTATCTTCATTATCCCGGTCAGGAAGTCAGTGTGCCCTTTGCTCCAGAGGGAGACGCTATCTCTGGATTCCAAGGCTGGGTGGTGTACAAACATCCTGGGAAGAAAGATAATCCAGAACAAAGGCTGTCCATGCCTTCGCTCAAAAGATGGGCAGAAATGCAGGAGAACTGCCTCTGGATACCACCAGCTCCACGCAGATGTCTGCCTAGATGTCCCCTCTCTGAAACAGCCCCCCCCCCCACGTCACTTGCTACCCCTGTGCCTGCTTTATGTTTACAGTCACTTGTCTGTTTTAAGTTTCTTCTGCTAGAAGGCAAACCCCACAAGTGCAGGATGTCATCGGTACCATCAGAGTTTAAAATAGGGCTTGGCACCCAAGTGTTCAATAAAGACTTACTAAATTCATGAATGAATCAACAGGCGGTCATGGAGTATCCCCCGTATCCTAGGCGGTCTGTGTTGAATGAGAGCACTAGGTATATCTGTACTTATCAACTTTTCCCAAGCGAATTACTCCAGGTACTCTGCTCAATAATGGGGTGCCCCACAAAGTGCACAGGATTCCTGAATCCCCCTGCATTCTCAAAGGTCAAGTTTGGGATCCAAGCTCACGGTTCAAAGCAGAAGCCTCATTGCAGCCTTCAACACAGAAAGGAAAGGGGCAGACAAGGACTTGTCTCTTCGGGGAAAGTTCGAGGCCCCACCAAAGACATGGCCAGGCCTCCTAAGCTATTAGAGATCTGAGGCTGGGCACAAAGGCCTCGGAAACTAATCCAGGGTGGTACGGCCCACGGCCCACAGGCTCGAGACTTTCACACGAGACTGGCATTTGTAAGAACTTTTTTCCAAAGGAAGAGGGGAATGCTCACTGGCTAGAGACTGGGAAATCCCATGCCCCGGTTCCTGGACACATTGAAACCAGGAGTGGTCTTTAAGAGCTGGGCAGAGCCAAAACAAGCACCACAGCCCCCAACGCCTTGTGGGAGAATGACTCTGGATTCATAAACTAGCTTCAGAAGACTAAGCTGATCCTTTTCACTGAGCACAAGGGTAACTGGAGACATCTGGCTTAGAAGAACAAAGGGGAGTGTGCTGGTTGTGAAGGTGTTGTCTCTCAGCCCCGAATTCCCACCCTCGCTTTTCCGTTTTACCGGTTGCTCCCTGCTAGGCTCTTCTGTGAGGGGACACCGGGGGGACACCGGAGAAGGGACAAGGCTGTGCTCCTTGTTTATTGCAGTTTCTGTGAGCGTCTCCCCCAAGAATGGTCCGTCCCCTTGGCCCTAGCAGCTGGTTCCAGTTCAACCCGCTTTTTCCCTACATCAGAAGACCACCCTTGGCACATCTACTCGGCCACATTAGAGCCCTGAGATTAGATGGGAACCCCACTCAGAGAGCTGGGTGGCAGCCCCATGGGGACCCTCCTATAATCCTCCCCTTTTGGATAACCCCAATCCCTTCCCACTGAGCCCTAAGGGGAGTAGCTGCTTCCAGCAGGTACTATCTCTGAAACAATCAAGTACTTTACGCCTCGGGGGATGCGAGCACAGGATCCTATGTTCTAGTTACACTAGTTCCGATGCCTACATCTCACCTTATAATAGCCAGACATCTGTCATCATAACGTAAGGAAGTGTGATCTGTGCCGGATGTCACCACGCTCTATTTTAAGGTTTTCTGAATGACAGGCATTTCCCCATTACATGTATAACTGGTGAGAAAGGGAAATTATTCACGGAAATGTAAGAGAAGGAGACATTTAGTACAATCCCAGGACCTGCTTCTGACCCTCCATGCTCCACAGAGCCTTCCTTGGCAGTGGTCTCCCGGTTTCTCTGGGCAGGATTACCGAAGCACAGCTGGCCTCCTTGGGGGGTGGGGGAATGGCTGTTTAAGTCAGTATCTCACACCTGAAGACAGACAGCATACATTTTTCTTATAAAAATAACTCAAGGGACAATGAGATGAAACATGCCTCCTGAGGAAAGAACACAACACTGCCTGTGGACTTGCCAAAGACATTGAACTTGAGTCCATTCAGACCTCTGGATACAGATGAGAGTGGAAGGAAATAAAGAAGACAGAGGTCAGGGTCAGATTGCCCTAAAATAGAAAATAACAGAATCCAGACAGTGGGAAATGTTATAGGTTGAATGGCCTTGATGTTTCAACAGATAAATCGTAAGAAAAGAAAGAGACACAGAGGAAAACTATGGATTCAAAAAGATTCAAAAGATCAATCAAGTTTTTGGGGCCCCTGGCTGGCTCAGTCCGTAGACGATGTAACTCTTGATCTTGGGGCCATGAGTTCAAGTTCCATGTTGGGCATGGAGCCTACTTAAAAAAAAATTTTTTTTTAAAGAGTCAAAGGATATATCAAGTTTTTTAAAAATGAGTAAGACCAACCTACAATGTCTAGGGAGATGCTGTGTGACAGAATGGTAAGGACACACCGGGAGGTGACTGCTGTCAAAGTCAGATGGCTCCTCTGGGGGCTGTGACTGAGACCAGGGAGCCGCGGGCCTTCTGGGCTGGCTGGCGGGGCTCCATCTCTTGACCAGCATGGTGGTTACAAAGGTGTTTCTCTCGTAAAACTTCATTTAAGCCCTGCTTCTGTTGTGAGTAGGGATTTGTATTCACCCCTATTTCATGATAAAGAATGAGGAAAAAGGGAAGTAGCCCGAGAGCCTGCCGCTGTCAGCGAGCCTTCGATGTTGCCGGCACAGCCTGGCACGCACAGCTGGGTCCTGGCATGGTCCTGTTCAACACACACATGTTCCGGAGCACCAGCGTCACACGAGGCCACCCACTCTGTGACCAGGACGGAGCCAGACGAAAAACAAGACTGCCCCATGGTCACATGTGAATACAGAAGACAAAACCTGACCCTGTAAGGCCCCCAAAATGACCCCACGTATCCCTCTCCTGGCTGGTATGAGTGACTGCTGCTTCTACCAAGTACAGCTTTGGCTTCGATTTAGTCCTTCTGCTTTATACGTGAGATCGGATCTAAAATACCTAATCATAGAATTGTCCCCACTTCTTCAAAGCAACTATTCGAAAGCAATACCTCACTTTGGACAAGGGAAAGAAACAAAGAAGGGCAGGGGGAATGCTCAGAGGTAATAGCTCCGGTCTGTCTGGAAAAGAATGTTCCAAGCATCCAGAAATCTCTTCCAGTCCAGGTTCACATTTGCTGGCTGTGGCTGAGCACACAATGCTGTTCGTGGAAATGCTTCTATTTGTTGGTTCATTTGGGAAATGGAGAAATACCACTGTAGTTAAGTGTAAACTGGAAAGCATGATGAACACATCTGGATGTAAATTCCAGAACTATCTGGCTTCTCTGCTGGCTTCATCCAGAGGGAGGAAGCCATAGTGCTTTGCCATAATCAGCAAGTCACCGAGATTACTTGGCAATGACCAAACAGAGGATCTGAATTAGTCTGAGACCCAACACAGAAATCTCCAGAAATATTCACATTCACTTCAGGTTGGAAAATATGTATGACCATTTCGCTGCTCTCCCTTATATTTGTGAAGCTGCATATATCTTGAAAAAGCTTTCATGACCTTGCATTATTTTACCTTCAAAGCAACCCTGAGAAAAACTGAAAACACATTTTCATCCCTCTTTTGCGGATGGGGAAACAGAAAAGTAAGTTGACAGCCTCAAGCACACCTGGCATGTCTCACCATGGCAAGAGCCAGGCCTCCAAGTCCCTTTAACTTCTCACTTTTGAAAACACTTCTCCCTTTTGTGGCAAACCTGGATCCTTTCAGGGTTGATTTGATTCTTTGAAAGAGTCGCATTTTGTTTCAACCAAGTCTGGCAGAGGAGATGAGTAAAACTCTTTATGTTTCAAGAAATGTAAAAGGTCTTATCCTTAAGAATAAAGCTGATGTTTTCAGTCTGATGCTTCCTGGCTCCTTGGCCAATTCGCCTTCCAAAATATCCCATGGTCTCCAGGGGGACCATTTAAAATTTGTGCTGTGGGGTTGGGTCTAGGCAGTTCAAGGGAAAGATG
The DNA here is from genome assembly GCA_002007465.1 of Ailurus styani. NCBI lineage: Eukaryota > Metazoa > Chordata > Mammalia > Carnivora > Ailuridae > Ailurus > Ailurus styani. The sequence goes on from LNAC01000828.1 coordinate 72,992, forward strand.
GGTTCGTGAGAAACACGTCTCATATTATCACTCCATTGCCCTTCAGAGACTGGTGAACGTGAACCAAAAGGGTAATTCTTTGGAAGCAATATGATGGTACAATTTCTGCTTCCAGAACTTTCTGTTCACTCACTCCGGGAGTGCAGTATGATCAGGCCACACTAGAAGGCCTTCTGCATGCTGTGGTGACTGTGAGGACCTTTGCAGAGTCTCTGTCCCCTCGTCTGCGCAGTGGGAGGTAGGGCTAGACGAGTCGGGGTGGCTTCTAGCTCTGCTCTGCAACCCCGCAACCTCAGCGGGGTCCAACAGCCCACGGACTCGCTCCTTTCTTCTGGGAGCATCTCTGCTGGTGGGCGGCCTAGGCTATCACTCTCCAGTTATCCCGAGGCGCACTGCCGCACAGTGGCTCGCCACCTGACTGGACCCGTCGCCTCTCTTAGGACACATGGTTTATCGCCACTTTCCTGTCCTTCGGTGAAACTCAGGGACAGTGCAATCACATACCTTTTTCTTCCCGTCAACGGATGGCATGCTGCTCAAGTAGTAACATAAAAAGGAATAAGGTGAGAGTAATTCATAATGAAATGTATTTTCACACGTCAATAGTCAAGCAGGACAACAGTGGAAGCATCCTGCCCTCGCCTCATCAGAAATCTTGGTAAAAGCCTTCATGATCAACTGAATTTGGAAAGTTCTGGATTAAACAAAGCATAGCATCTCCCAGGACTTCTCAAGAGACTTGAACATACTCCCATCTAATGCCAAGTTATGAGGGAGAAGATGATACATAGCATTTTCCCAAATCGTGAGATGGTGCAAGCCATTCTCTAGGGGTGTTTTGCACAGCTAGTGATCTTGCAGACAGGCTTGGAGAGACATTTTCTTACATGGGTCATGGGTTACGTCTGATCCTGAGTGACGTCACAGCCCCGTGAATTGTTTATTCTCAAGGCTGTCACAGAGCCTAGGGACGCAGAATGTTTCCAGACCGGGCCAAAGGTCCCGTGGGGGGCAAGAGCACTTCCAGCTGAGAACCACTAGCCCTACTTAAATACACGTGTAAAGTAAAACATGACTTCAGAATGCTGCCCTGTTCACATTTTACAGAAGACATTTTCTTCAGATTCTTCCAACAGTGAGGTCTTCGTTACTCCGGGAGGTGCTTTTTGAGTTAGCTAAAGGAATCTTCCAGACTTCTATTCACTTCCTTTCTACCTTACTTGTTTTGAGATATAGCCATTTACATCTCGGGGCCATGGAACATTTTATTCTCGGCCATGGTTTTTTCATTCATTGTGTAGGTATTTGTGATTTTCAAACCTAATGATACATCCCATCACGTTATTTATTTATTTAATTTTTAAGATTTTATTTGACGGAGAGAGTACCATGGGGAGCAGCAGGCAGAGGGTGAGGGAGAAGCAGGCTCCCTGCTGAGCCAGGAGTCTGATTCAGGGCTCGATCCTACGACCCTGGGATCACAACCTGAGCCGAAGGCAGCTGCTTAACCGACTGAGCCACCCAGTAGGTTGGGTGGGTTTTAAGATTTATTTTAAGATTTTATTTATTGGTTTGAGAGAGAGAGCACGAGCTGGGGGAGGGAGTGAGAGAAGCAGGCTCCCCACTGAGTGTGGAGCCCGATGTGGGGCTCGATCCCAAGACCCTGATATCATGACCTGAGCCAAAATCAAGAGTCAGACGCTTAACCAACTGAGCCACCTGGGCGCCCCTCCTCCATCGCTTTTAAAGAACTGCTGCAAAGGCTCGTTCACACTCACATGCTAAGACCGAAGCTGGGAGAGGTGGCTGGTGCAGGGGCCTGGGCGCGGGTCTCACAGCCAGCCTGCCTGTGGCCCTTCCCTGGCTCTCCCACTCCACGGTCTATGACCTAGGGAAAGGTACTTAGCCTTTCTGTGCCTCAATTTTCTCCTCTGCAAAATGGGGTGTTATTAGTATAGACCTCAGAGGTGTTTTGGGAGGATTAATAAGCGGATATGAGTAAATGGCCTAGCCAATGCTTGGCCTCTATGAATAGTCAAAACATGTTAGATGTTATCATATGCACGGGAATCAACGCCCATCTGTATCAGCAGGTGTTTTACTCCTTTTCACTAGGGACCTCTTTCAGTGACTTCTATAGGTCTCCAAAATTTATACTAAGTAAGTCATTTTGAGTAAAGAAAAGGTTAAGGTACAGGCAGGGAGAGACAGGGGGCCCATGACTAGGCTCTGAAAGAGTGAACAAGAGATTAGGGAGTAGACCAG
>LNAC01000828.1:82792-94258 GCA_002007465.1 Ailurus styani
CTTTATGCCAAAGTGGCCCGTTTTGGGGAGTCTCATCCTGCACCCCTTTAATAGCAAAAGATTTAAAATAATCTAGGGCACCTGGTTTGCTCAGTGGTTTAAAGCCTCTGCCTTCAGCTCAGGTCATGATCTCAGGGTCCTGGGATTGAGCCCCACATTGGGCTCCCTGCTCGGCGGGGAGCTTGCTTCCTCCTCTCTCTCTGCCTGCTTCTCCACCTACTTGTGATCGCTCTCTCTCTGTCAAAAAAAAAAAAAAGGTTTAAAACAATCTAAATGTTGATTACTGATTAGTTAACTAGTTGATGGGTGATTAGTTAACTAGTGATTAATAAAAGTATTATATATTCATACAATGGAATGCTATGCATCTGTGAACAAGAAATGAGGAAGCTCTGTATATATGGACGCGGTAAGGACGCTAGGCCAGAAGCTCCACTGGACATCTTCAAAACCAAAAAAGCACTCATCCATTCCCCCTGCTACTGGGAATGCGGACAAATGACACTTCAGGGCTGAGTTCCCCTTGGGAGATTGTCCACATTGCCTCCACTTGCTTGCCCCTTCCTTCTTCCCTTCCTTTCCCTCCCCCTCCCCCCTCCCCTTCCCTCTTCCCCCCTCCTCCTTCCCCCTTCCCCTTCCCTCTTCCCCCCTCCTCCTTCCCCTTTCTCCTTCCCCTTCCTCCCTTCCAGCAGGCTCCACACCCAGCGTGAAGCCAAATGTGGGGCTGGAACTCTCGGCCCTGAGATTAAGACCTGAGCTGAGATGAAGAATCTGACGCTTAACCCACTGCACCACCAGGCGCCCCAGGCCCTCCCTCCCCTTCCCTTCTAAGCCCACCACAGTCTGGTCATTAGAATACACATTCAGTTTGGGCCCTGTCCTAGTCCAAGGCACGCGGGTGGCTCTTGCAGAGGCCGCTCTCCTCAAGCAGCCTTGAGCACTGGAAACCTGAGCGAGGCCAAAGGGCCACCGTGACCACTGAGCTGATGCCAAGAGGCTCAATAAACCACAGGCCCTCGCTGACCAACGTGCTCCTTACAACCAGGCACAGCTCCTAAGATTACATAAGGGGAAGAAAATTCCATACGTTCCCATACTCCCTCACTCCACCCAGTAACTGTGGCCCCCCTACCACCTCCTGGCAGATGGTCCCTCCTCCGAGGTCCTGCCCGCCGCCCCCTTGCGGTGTAGCCCGTCAACTTCTGTGTCCTTGTTCTGCCTCGAGTGAACCATGAACTCTTTCACCTCCCACGCCACTGGCCCCCATCCTACCCGCAGGCCCCACACCAGGGGTTAAGTGTAAACACATGAGGGCCAAGTATAAACACGACGGGTCTCTAGGTACTGTGCAAGTTCAGGGAAGAACAAAGTCTCTTCTTGCTGAAAGGAGATAAGGAAATCAGCACGGATGAGGCAAGAGCAGCATGGGTAGATCAGATTCTCCCGCGCCAAGACAGCCGTGGAAGTATTCTGAGTGACAACTACTAGGGCAGAGATAGTGTGCCAGTGAACTTGGCAGAGAGGGAGAGTATGTAGAGGAAGGAAACAAGAGGCAAGAGACAGGCTTGAAGAAAGAGAAGGCGTGTTGGTAAGGATCTTGAGAATTATGTACCCTTCACTTTATTCTATAGGCCCTGGAAAGCACTGAAGATTTTTTATCAGAGTGATTATCAAACACTTCTCGAGCATTTACTATGTGCCAGACACTTTTCTAGGTGCTTGGGTTCCATCAGTGGTTAGAACACAGAAAGAGCCCTGCTTTCAAGTGAGTTGTATTATACGAGAGGGAACAGACAAATAAGAATAAACACAATACATGTGTAAATTACGTATTATTTTGGAAGGCGGTAAGTACTATGGGAAAAAGAAAATTAGAGCAGGGTAAAAAGGAATCGTGGTTTGGCGGGCAGGGCAAGAGAGTGGGCCCAGATCAAAATATTGAGTAGAATGCTGAGGGTAGGGGCGCCTGGGTGGTTCAGTGGGTTAAGCGTCAGCCTTCAGCGCAGGTCAGGATCCCAGGGTCCTGGGATTGAGCCCACATCAGGCGCTCTGCTCAGCAGGGGGTCTGCTTCTCCTCTATCTGCCCTTCTACCTGCTTGTGCTCTCTCTCTCAAATAAATAAATAAATAAACAAATGCTGAGGGTACACATCATTGGATAAGTGAGATTTGAGAAAGGATTTGAAAGGGGGTCAACGCATTAACCAAGTCAGCATCTGGGGAGGGGGGGTTATATTAACTGTCACTGGAAAACAAATCACCCCAGAACTCAGAAGCTTTAAACAATAAAAGGCATCTGTTTTCTCATAATTCAGGAATTATGGGTCAGGAATTCAGGAATTCCTGGGTCGGGAATTAAGAAGCAGCTTAATTGACTCAGAATATCTCCCAAGACTGTAGTCAAGATGTTGGTTGGGGCTGCAGTCACATGAAGACGTGACTAGAGAAGGCGGATCTCCTTCTAACGGGGCTCACCCAGGCTAATGTGTCTGTCAGCAGGAGGTCTTTGTTCCTCACCACATGGGCCTCTCCACAGGGCTGCGCCAGTATCCTCGTGACAGGGTGGCTGGCTTTCCCCCAGAGCCAGTGACCCAAGAAAGAGCAAGACAGAAGTCAATGCTTTTTATGACCTAGCCTCAGAAGTAAGAAGCCGTCACTGCTGGCATCCTACTGGTTACACTGGCTGGCTCTATTCAGCATGAAAGGGGACTACACAAGGGCATGAATACCAGCAGGTGAGATTCACTGGGGGCCATCTTGGAGGATGGTTACTGCAGGAGTATTCCAAGTAACAAGAGGAAACAACCAGAACAAAGGTTCTATGGTGGGAATGTGTGCGGAACAGCAAAGTTGGTGTGCTGGAGAAGACTGAGCTGGGGGGCATTGTAGATGAGGAGCTCAGAGAGGCAACATAGGGCTTTGTAGACTGTTGTGAAGACTCTGACTAAAAGTGAAGGGATGGAAAATATTCCATGCAAATGAAAACCAAAAGAAAGCTGGGGTAGCTATATTTCTATGAGACAAAATAGACTTTGAGACTATACTAAGAGACAAAGAAGGTCATTATATAATGATAAAGTGGTCAATCCAACAAGAGGATATAACATTTGTTAATATTTATGCACTCAACATGGAAACACTTAAATATATTAAGCAAAATTTAATAGATCTAAAAGGAGAAATAGACAGCAATAATGATAGGGCCTTTTAATACTCACTTACATCAATGGAGAGATCATCCAGACAGATCAATAAGGAAACACTGGCTTGAATGACACATTAGACCAGATGAACTTAAAAGGCTTATTTAGCCATAAGAGACTCTTAATCATAGGAAACAAACTGAGGGTTGCTGGGAGGGGGGGGCGGAAATGGGGTAACTGGGTGATAGACATTTTTAGGAGGGCATGTGATGTAATGAGCACTAGGTATTATTTAAGACTGATGAATCACTGAACTCTACCTCTGAAACTAATAATGTGTTATATGTTAATTAACTGAATTTAAATTTTAAAAATGTTTAAAAAAACAAAAAGACCCTGGGAGGGAAAAACAGGCATATTTAGGACATTCCATCCAAAAGTAACAGAATATATATTTCTTCTCAAGTGCACATGGATCATTCTCCAGTATCAATTTAGGAAAGACTGAAATCATACCAAGTACTTTTTCTGACCACAGTGGTCTAAGACAAATTACAAAAATAAGCCTGGAAAATTCGTCGAAGCGCACTGTGAGGTCAGTAGAGGGCGCTCTCCTTAAGAAGCAACGACCCCATTACTCTGAATGGACATGAGCCCGAGCTGCTGGGACAGCCCCGATGGAAAATTCCAGGCTTAGAGTAGTGCGGAAGTATTAATCCAGGAGAGCACAGTTAGAGGGATTAAAGGAAGAGGTAGCCAATCCACCTTCCATCTCATTTTCACACTCGAATTTGACCCAAATTCAAAGCAAGGGACTATGGGAAATAAGCAGCATTTATGGCCATACTGTCTACCATGCACGTGAAAACAATCGCCTGGATTGGCAGCCGCCTCCACCCTCCCCCTTACCTTGCTCATCAAGCTCTGCTCCTCGAGGCCGTTGGCTTGCACTTGTGCACAGGCGCAGGTGCTGATGCCTGACTGTGCCCCGAGCAAGTTGAGCAAGAGTGGGCATTTGTCTTTTTCTGGGTTGCTCCGTTCTTCGAGGGCGCAATTCCCAGGCATATTTGGGGATACGCTAAAGAACAGCAATAAGAACCCCTTTCCAAATCACTAAGAGGCGGCAAGGGTTCCAGCGGTGCCTGATGCATGCCCTGATGGGTCCGGGAGCAGCCCGCGGGAGAGGGAAGCGGTGGGCAGAAGAGCGGCTTCGGAAGAAGGGAAGGAGAGAGGGAGACCGGCGATCTGGGTGCCTGAAAGTTCCGCGGCCTTTCGCAGCGGCCACGGCCAAGGGAGCATGTCACTGGAGCACGCCCCCGCCCCCGGAAAGCCTGCAGCCCTCGGGCCCGCGCAGCAGCACAGACGGACGCTCTCCCTGCAGTTCCCAATGGCCAGGCCCTCCGTGGTCTGCAGAAAAGTTCCAGAGCTGTTCCCTGGTCCTTGTGCGTTCTGATGCACGACGTGGGCCTCTTGGGCTCCCCAGCTCACAATGACCTGCAGGGATCCGGGAGCATCCTGCTCTGTGGATAAGAAATCCAACCTGCACACGAACTAGAACGAGCGAGGTCCGGTTTTCAGTTCCATATAAAACACAGGGTCTGATTCTCCTGAGTCCCCCCTCGGGGTGCCTTGCCCGGTGGCAGACTGGGGGGTTTTGGGAGGCAAGGGCGTGAAGCCAAGCGGGGCTACCTGGGAGGTGGTCCCTGGAGAGCTCGCGGTAGAGGAGGGAGACAATAAAGGCGGGCCGTGTGCTCGGCCCGCGCCGTGGGCAGCGGGGACTCCATCCGGCGGGGGCATTCTGGCAAGTTCGCCCCGCCAGGATGGCAGGGGAGCTGCCATTCCTGCCCACTCGTGTGTCATTTGGCTGCCTGCTGCTTCCAGAAGGTGCTCTGACACTTTGGCTTGCCTGCACAGCAAACACCCTCACGCCGCCAGAAAAAGAACGCTGAAGCTCAGGGGCTCACGGGAAGCAGCCTTCTGCGCGCGCAGAGGGAGGCCCAGAGCATGCGCAGTAGCTGCCTCGGTGCTCCTCGGCGATGCGCCGGCCGCCCAGCCCCCTGGGGGCACCTGCTGCCCGGGCCTGCTCGCTAGCCGCTGCTGTCCTCCCCGCTCTGGAAAAGAATCATCCAGAGCCCGTGCGTGGCCCACCTCCGCCTGCATGCAAACACACTGAAATACAAACATGTTCTCTCGACACCCACAGATCCAGGCCCCAAGCTTAGCTCTGCGGCTCATGCGTGGAATGAGTCCAGGAAATTGTTCAACTTGTCAGAATCATCTGTCAAAACAGAAAATAATACCTAGCCTGCAAGCCGAAGCAAAGTTCTATGGCCACATTATTACTGTTTTTGTTGGTGGTCCCCTCCTCCATCTTGACTCGGATTTCATGAGAGTCCTCAAATTCTGGGTTGTCGGGGTTGGAATCGATTTAGCTATTGTGTAGCCCAGACCTCTCATCTGACCCTTGAGGAGCAGAAGGCCCACAAAGTGGAAGGACTCATGGGTGGGCATGAACCTAGGTCTCACACAGTCTCTTTTTTTCTGATTAGAAGAACAATGCAGATCCACCGGAGAAAAACTAGAAAACGCAGAAAAACGTGTAAGGCACACACACACACACATCCTTTTATACATATAAAAGGATCTATTTTAGCCAAGCCTTGGCTTTAGTTGGCTCGTATCGGAGTTTTCATACACCTTAGACTACATTCAGGCTGTGTTAAACGCTGATTATTTACCGACACACTTGGAACGTGTCTTGGATCTATTGAAGTGAAGGTGATTCCAACAGGCAGGAGAAGAGCTAATGAAGTTCAACCACCAAGGCAATCTCGTTGTTCGTGGGGCCGTTCATGGCAGTGTAGACAGATTAAAATACTTTCTTGAGGAACCTACTCTTCTGGAAGCCCCCAACAGGTCTGCCTTCAGACCTCATTGCACCAAATTCAGTTTGAGGCTCACATCATATCACGAGAGGCTGGAGGTTAGGATAGCACCCTTATTTCTGTGAAAAGACATTTTTGCTGCCTGATGTTAATATAACTTAGCTACTTGTACATTCTCTTCATGTTTTTGGCACAGGGTCCTGGCTCTGGCCTGCCACCATGCCCATCCCAGGACCAATCTCCTTAGCCGTGGGACAGCCATGCTCAGCTTGGCTGAAGTTGAATCCCAAGGGAGATGGTCCTGATGAGGTTAAAATAATTCAGGCTGGGAGCAATGAGGAATAAATGCTTACTGCATAAGGGGTCTCCTTTGGGGGTGATGCAAATGTTTTGGAACTAAATAGAGGTGATGATGGCATGACATCGTGAAGGTACTCAATGCTGCTGAATTGTACACTTTAAAATAGTTAATTGCATGTTATGTGAATTTCACCTCCATACAAACAAATAACAATTACAGCCATACTGGGGATTACGAGAGGAGTCACCCCCCCCCCCAACCAACGGCATGGCTGATAACAGAACGTGGAACGGAAGGGTTGGGTGTTGGATGGATAACCCGGTGTCTACCACAAAATTCCTATTAAGAGAACAGTCAGTGGTGGAGGGGAAGAGGACAGGGTTTGAGGTCACAGCAGTCTTGGGATCTAATACTGGCTTAGCTTTTATCACGTATTTACTATATGACTTTGAGAAAATTACTCCACTGCTTTGAGTCTTGCCTGTTAAATGGAGATAGCGCCAAATGGTGTATGGGTGACCTGGGGATTAGCTGGGGGCAACCCATAAAAGCCACAGGCGCACATAATACATACTAAGCAGGAAACTAGATTAGGAAAAGAAGTCTGTGGGTTGTGTCACCTGACAATGAGAAGAACATCAGGGGTGACTCTAAAATGTCCAGCTCAGGGACTGGTGGGTGATACAATGACGGAGACTGGACAGAGCAGCTCTAATGGGAAGTTGAGGAGTCTGGTTTTGGCCATGTTAAGCTTGAGCTGGCCAAAGAAAATTCACACTGAACTTTCTAAGCACACAGTGGGATGTGTTCATCTGAAAGAGTAGTTAAGGCTGGAGATGTAACATAGCTATGTATCGAGCATTCCCTTGTAAGCATAACTGACGTGGGAAACAAAGACAAAAGAAAAATTACATTTCCTCTGACAAGTCCCTGAAACAGGCAGAGTGACATTCCTCTAGTAACTCAGCGGCCTCGATGTTAATACTTTGTCAACGGCAAAAGGCAACCTTAGCCCAACCACCAGGACCCTGAGAGTCTACTTTAACATATAAAAATTCCCTTGGAAATGTCCTTTATCTCTACCGCCCCCCCAAGATACATGTTGGCAATCATCCCAAGTATATTACCCACAGATATACATCCGAAGGGTCTCATTGAGTAAGGGACGCGGGGGGTGGGGGGCTAGGTAGGGAGAGAGAGGTATAGGGGCTTATGTGATCAGGCTCACAGAAATCCCAGAAATGCTGCAGCGTTATGAAACCAGAGATAAGGTAACAAACCAGACCACCCTGCCCTGGGTGTCAGAGGGGGGTCTTTTTATGGCCGTCACATTTCCATGAACAAAGAATAACCAGACCCCAAAGAAGAAGTGAGCCATTAAAGGTGTGATGAGAAGTCACAAGAATGTCAAGGCCACAAGCTCCCTGGTCAGTTCTAAATAAAGGACTGTCAGTGGAGGCCCTCCCTGGCAACCCCGTCGGGACTCCCCCCCTTTTTAAAAGATTTTATTTATTCATTTGACAGAGAGAGAGATCACAAGTAGGCAGAGAAGCAGGCAGAGAGGAGGGGAAGCAGGCTCCCCGCTGAGCAGAGAGCCCAATGTGGGGCTCGATCCCAGGACCCTGAGATCATGACCTGAGCCAAAGGCAGAGGCTTAACCCACTGAGCCACCCAGGCGCCCCAGGACCCCTCTTTTTCTATGTCCTTGTTTAATAAAATTCTATCACTTTGCTCACCCTCCTTTGTCTGTGAGATTCATCCTTCAACTCCATGAGACAAGAACCTCCCTCTCCCGCTTCATAATTAGCTTGTTCCACTTTGCCAAAACAACATATGATGAATTACATATTCGCTGCATGCACATCTTGGATAACTGGTCCAGGCCCAGAAACTTGGAGGGTGAGCTTCCCAGGTGGCTGGCGTAGGGACTGTTGGATCCTGATGGACTAACCAAGACCATTTTCTTTAACGAAATGCCTTTCCAAGCACTATTTTCATTTTGTGTGTTACTGTTTGAGGTGTATTTGCTTTATGGACCACAATTTTGCAGATCTTGCCGTGTTGCACACACTAATGAATTCCAGTGAAAGTTGAAAAAAAATGCTTTCTAATCTTTCACCACATAAAATAACTCATCCGAGAGACTGTGAGAGCTATCTGAATGTCTTTCTATGATGAATTGTTACCTTAGCGTTAGTGACATTTTAATATTGGGCAGACTGATCCCATTACCTAAGAATGAAGCGTGGTCACAGGTTTTCTAGCAACTGAATCATTTCACTCCATCACTACTTACATGGGGATGATGTACCTCGAGAATAGGGGATATATGTTTAGCTGGAACTTTCTAGCAAATTAGGAAACACATCCAAGATTCCTTCTGCCATTTTTGCTGTGAGCGAGCCCTGGAATGAAAAGCATCGATTCTTTGCTTGACTTAAGCCTCTGACACATTTTGGGGGCAACAAATCCAACTCTTCAAGGCAACAGGGAACACATTAGGAAAATGTCTTTACTATGATCTTTTGTTATTCTGAGACCCAATTTCATTGTGGGGAGGGGGGTTCCCCAAGCATTCAAGAAGCCATTCTTCAGACTCCAGCTGGGTATCCTACAATTCAACTCAATTCTGACACTTATCTACTCAGAGATAGGGTCACATTCCACAGGTCAAGGGCTCAGTCCTATGAGACTGCCCCCGCCCCCGCCCCCCTCCCCCCACACACTTTAGACGCCCTCGGAAAGTCCAGGTTGTTCCCTGAGCTTCAGACTGGCTAGCTGACCTGACCGCCTAAAGATCAGAGGTTTCAAAGACCCCCTCCTTGGGTTCAATTTGCTAAATTGGCTCACAAAACTCAGAGAAACATTTCACTTTGTAGATCACTGGCTGATTATAAAAGGACATAACCCAGGAACAGCCAGCTGGAAGGGAGGCAGAGGGCAGGGTACGGGGGAGGGCAAGGAACCCCCCCGCGGCGTCGGGGCACTTGTCTTCCTGGCCTCTCCAAGGGTTCACCAGCCCAGACCTCTCAGATTACTTATGGAGGCCTCACCACCTGGACACTATTGATTAAATCATCCACCTTGGGTGATGGATTCAACCTCCAGCTCCACTCCTTGCCCCAGAGTTGGGGGAAGGAGGGCGGGGAACCAAAAGTTCCAATCCTCTAATCATAAGGTCGGTTCTCTTAGCAACCAGCCCCCACCTTTTAGTGCTTTCCAAAAGCCATCTCATTAGCATAACAAAACACACCTTTATCACTTTTGTCACTTAGGAAATTCCAAGGGTTTTAGGGACTCTGTTCTAGAAATGGGTATGTCGACCAAATATGTATTTCTTATTATAAATCCTAGTATCACAGATGGCCTGTGTTAACCAACAGTTTGAAAGGACAAGATAGTGCTGAAAATACATCAACCTTTCTGAAGAAGTTGCCTTTGGTTACATTATTCGTTTTTTAAACTGCGTTAAATACTTTGTTACAATCTTCTTTGCAATTCTTCCATTTAGATTTGGTGGATGGTAAATTTCCTGTCTCTGTGGCGGTATCTTCATCAGAAAAGAGCAAGATGTTACAATAAAAGTTCTTAGATCAAGCTCCTTTGAGGCCTTGCTTCCCTAAAGGCTCAAAAATCTTTGAGCATGAGCCTGCCTCTTAAAAAATCCCCTCTTTTGCCATGTACCAAGAGCGACATCTGCTGGCCAGTCTGAGACATAGTTATTTTGGAAATTGCCAGGCACGTTTCCCTTCTTAAAAATTAAGTCATCTTTGTTGTGTTGTTATTTGTTACTTATTTTAAAAAATCAGATCTCGGGGCGCCTGGGTGGCTCAGTCGTTTAAGCATCTGCCTTCGGCTCAGGTCATGATCCCAGGGTCCTGGGATCGAGCCCGCATCGGGCTCCCTGCTCAGCGGGGAGCCTGCTTCTCCCTCTCCCACTCCCCCTGCTTGTGTTCCCTCTCTCTGTTTCTCTCTCTGTCAAATAAGTAAAAAAAATCTTAAAAATTTTTTTTAAAAAAATCAGATCTCATGCTCATACAGTGTCCTTAATAGACAATAAGTCTTTGGCAGGAGGCTTAGGTTAGAATCAGGTTTCTACAAAGGATGAAGGCCAGACTGGCTACATCATTTGTGGGGTTCAGTGTAAAACAAAAGTGGGGAGGCCCTCCGCTCACAAATTAAGAACTTCAGGACGGCAACCATTAAGCATGAAACGTGGGGCCCTCTGAGCATGGGCCATGTGGGACTGCACTGGTCACAAGCGCTTGAAGTAGGTCTTAGGTGAAGGGGGCTGTGAGAATGAGCCCAGCTCTTAGCTTCAGCCGGTAGAGCATTCAGGGACCCCAATGACCTTGGAACCTATGAATGACTCCCACATGGTGTTTCAGCCACTGAAGAGGTCAAGTGGTTTAAATTCAAGTCAGAGAGGGCTGGGTTAGACATGGGGACTTCATACAGACCACACACTCCCATCCTCCTCTTCCCTGGCGGAGGTTTGGGGAGGAGGAGGAGTTGGGTGGGCGTGCAGGAAAGGGGGTGCTACCTGGTTCCTTTAGATTTAGCTTCATGGAGTGGGGGGCTGTATGGGTAACATATTTCTGATGTCTCTTCAATTTTTCAGACTCTTTGGACCTTCAGATCTTCCCCAATTGTTGAATGATGAAGGAGAAAGCAGGGGTCTGAGGAGAAGCCATCTTTCTTTTTGAAACATCCTTGAAGTATCTTAATGTAAGTATCTTAAGTAATCACAGCTGCAAACATTCATTGCACAGCGATTCTGCCCCGGAAGTGGCATTGTTAACACAAACTGGGGCCAGGTGCCAGCCACTGGTTTAAGAGCTTAGTATTAGGTGCTCAGTACATGTACCAACTCATTGAACTCAGCCAGTAATCCTATGAGGTAGGTTCTACTATTATACCCACTCTGCAGCAAAGGAAACTGAAGGCCAGAGGTCTTGAATAACTTGCCCAAGGTCACGAAGCTCATTAACAATGGAGTCACAATGAAGACCCAGGCTGTCGGACTTGAAGAGTTAACACTAGTAACCCCATACATACAGTGCATGCAGCCTGCTATACTGACTCTTAGCTAACATAGAGGGTGTGTGTGTGTGTGTGTGTGTGTGTGTGTGTGTGTG
>LNAC01000828.1:164035-176331 GCA_002007465.1 Ailurus styani
TTTTTTTTTTAAGGCATTGAACTCTCCTGGCTCTGGTGAACTTTCTCTTGGTTCACTGTGGAGGGCGTGTCTCTGAGTCCCGGGCAACTTGTCACATTCTGTTGTTCAACAGCTGTCTCCAGAGGCCTGTTACCCTCACACCCACAGAAGACTGAAAATAGCAGCGTGTCCCTCCCCGAACAGTCTGTGCTTTCAAAGGCACAGTGTGCTCCCTCCTGCCTTTCTGTCTCTTTCATTTTTCTTTTTGGTAAACAAGGAATCAGGCTATTCCCTTTAGTTGGTTACAAGTTAGTTTCCAAACATTTCAACCTGAGTAAGCAATGGAATACACAAACGGCAGGGATGTCAATCAGGGAAACAAGCAAGTTTTGATGCTTGCTCTCTGGGAAAGCGTTGGCTCTTCCGGCAGCAAGCCTACCGTGGGGTTGACTTTGAGCCTGTATCAGAGCTACCCAGGGCTTTTTATGAAAACTTAGGCAAGATTATCTTCCCGATGCAAAGGCAGGGTCTGCCAATGACATTTGCTTTTCAAAGCTTTTCCTTTCAACGATCCTTCCTAATTTTGAGTGTTTTATTTTTAAATGATTGAGCTAAAGTTCACATACCACGAAATTAACCACCTCAAAGTGAGCAATTCACTGGCATTTCGTACATTCGCAGTGTTGTGCAATCGACACCTCTAGTTCCAAAATATTTTCACCACCCTGAAAGAGATCCCTGGAGCCATTAAGCAGCGGCTCCTTATTCTTTCTTCTCCCCCTAGCCTTGGGCCAGCGCCATTCTGCTTTCTTCCTCTGTGGACGCAGGTACTCTAGATATTGCATATAAACAGAATCCCATATTAGCGAGTCTTCCGCGTCCAGCTTCTTTCACTTGGCGTGTTTTTAAGGTTCATCTGTGTTGTAGCGTGCATCGGCACTTTGTCCCTTTTTATGGCTGAATAATACCAATCATATGTACACACATTTTCTTTATCCACTCATCCATTGATGGACATCCAGGTTGTTTCTACTTTCTAGATATTGTTGAGTAATGTTGATATAAACATTGTGGTCCAAGGATCTGTTCTCCATTCTCCTGGGTGCCTACCCAGCTGTGGACTCGCTGGGCCATCTGGTAACTCTATGGTCAAGTTTTTGAGGAGCTGCTTCTCTGTTTTCACAGTGGTGGCACCAGTTTCCATTCCCACCATGATGCGCAATGATTCCAATTTCTCAACATCCTTATCGGCACTTGTTATTTTCTACTCTTTTGATTATAGTCATTCTCGTGTGTTTGAAGCGCTAGCTCACTGAGGCTTTGATATGCATTTTCCTAGTGACCAAAGACATGCTTGTTGGCCACTTGTGTATCCTCTTAGGAAACAAAGTCCTAGGCCCATGTTAAAAGCTTGGATGTTTATTTGTCCTTTTTTGTTGAATTGTAAGGTTTCTTTGTATATTCTGGACACTGCCCTCCTTATCAGATATGGTACCTGCAAATATTTTCTTCTGTTTTGTAGGTTGTCTTTTCACTTTCTTTGCAATGTCCTTTGAGGTACAGTTCCTGACTTGGGGAAAGCCCAAATCCTTTCTTACACAAGGGCACAGAAAAGGGCTAGTTCTTCCCAGCTCCAGCTGACCAGCTGCCTAACGTGACCCCGAGAATATTGTCGGAGTATGCTTGTCCTGGTTGCAAACCTGAACCCACCGGTTTCATATAAAGACAAATGTTATTTAGAACCATGATGTTTTATATTTTACTTGCTTTTAAATTACCTTACGCTAGACAAATCTACTGTTACACATTGAGAGATTCTTGGCTGAATAAGTCATTTACCGCTGAGGCTTAGAACACATGGTTGTTTAGAAGGAATGCAGCTGATGCCACCTAATACTGCCTCTCCAGCTCAGACCTCCCTTCTGGACTCTGAACTCTTGCCGACATCTCCCCATGGGTGTCTACTAGGCATGTCAAATTTAGAACACTCTAGATCAAACCTTTGTTCTCTAGCTCACCCTTCACAAGCATACTCGGTCCCCTCAGTTTTCTACATGTCAGCAAATGGCAGTTTTATTCTTCTGGTAGCTCCCACTGAACACACTGGCTTCATCCTTGATCTTTTTCTTTCTCTCACGGCCTATATCCAGATCATCAGCAAATCCTGCTTGCTCCACCTTCAAACCCTAGATATCCGCAGAGTTGGACACCTCCCCTCCAGGGGTAACAACCGGCTAAGCCCCATCTTCTTGTCTCCTCACTGATCTCCCATCTCCCTTTCCCCCCACGTTTTCTCCACACAGCCAGAGGGATCCTTTCAAAAAGAACTCACGTCAAAAAAAACCCAACCAAACAAAAAGAACTCACGTCAGCTCGTGTCACTCCTGTGCTCACGCCCCTTTCCCCTGGCAAACTCTGCTCTAGCCCCCGGAGCTTCTAGCCATTTCTTCAGCACTCCACTGGCTACATACTGCTGTCGCTTCTGCCTGGAACACTAGCCCTCTGCACGGCCACAGAGCCCACCCCTCGCTGCCTTCAGGGCTCTGCTCAAAGTTCCCTCGATGTGAGAGCCTGCCGGATGCCCTGTATAAGAATGCGGGTCCTGCCTACCTTGCCCCTGGCCCTGTCCAGTCCCCCCGCCGACTCCCTGGGCCTGCCCCCCACCTGCCCTCCTTACCCTGCTCTTTCTTTGTTGGACTTTGCACGTAGTTGTTTGTACACAGCACAGAATAGATATTTCTTGTTGTTGTTTTTATCCTCCAGGCTCCCCCGCCCAGCAACACACACACACTGAGCTCCAACTGAATGGCTGAATGAAGAACATTCCCGGCACAGCGTGTGACCAACAGGGCTGGATGCATAGTGGCTTCTGTTTCATGAGGACGTTGAAGGTTGGCACCACGGTGCTCTTTCTGAATCGCCAAGTTTATTAATTTGTAAACAGCAGTGTCTCCATTCGGGTGCCGTGGGCCATCGTGCTAACTCACTCATTAGGGATTCCCAAGTATGCCTTCATGCAACAGACCACAGCACTCTGAAGAAACCATTACGGATTCCCACGTGCAGTCCCAGAGGATTCAAATGAAGCCCTGGAGCTTGTGGAGAGAGCCTGAGCCTCGTGATCCATCAGGCCCCCCCTTACCCGGCGTCAGCTTCGGCCTGGCAACTAATGATCCCAATTCTCAAGATTCTAGGAACTGGGATCGTATCAAGTGACAGAGACAGTCCAACTCGAGAGCAGTGACTCTTTTCGTGTCCTTTTGGTAACAAAAGAAACTCAGACAAGTGTCTTCAGGGGTTGCTGCTTTTCTCTGGCCATTTTCAGCCGTGGAGAAAGAGTCTGGCATTCGTGTTCTGCGTAGAAGGCTCAAAGAAGGCTGGGTGGCAGTGCTAGAGGGATAACTGAGTCCACCATACCCACTGCACAGATTCGGAAATAAGACTTGCAACCCAGTGAGCTTGCTTGGGGTCCCAAAGGTAAATAGTGGTGTAACTGGCAGAAGAGCTCCGGGCTGGAAGTGACCTTTAAGGTCTCTCTGTCATATTGGAGAGAACTGAAGCACAGCAGGTCGTGACTACTTGCCAGTGATCTCATAGCCATTTGGGGGGGGGGGGGGGAGGGCCCAGGCTTCCTAACTCCTCATCCAGCCTTCATCCGCCCCATCGCTTAACTGCTGAGATGTTTCTCTCTCGATGCAATGACACCGTCCTTTGATTCTTTGCTGAAATTCTCTCTGGGGAGCTGGGACGGGTGATGGACGAGAGAAAGCAAGTTTTAGCTGAGTCAGTGGCCTGATAAAATCAGTCTGTCCACATTTTTGATGAGCCAACTCCTCACTTTATTTAACCTTTGTAAATACATGGATGTGCAAATGCCTAGCTTTTGCTTTCCAAAGGGGATTGATTGGGGTTTTGTTTTTTGTTTTTTAATGTTAGCTGTGCACAGGGGTTCTCAAAGCACAGGCCCTGGACCACCAGCAGCAGCACCTGGGAAATGGGAATTCGTGGGCCGCATTCCGGCATCACTGGATCAGAAACTCTGGGGGTGAGGCATAGCAATCTGTGTTTAACAGGCACTACAGAGGGTCGTTCAAGTTTGGGAAGCACTGGCTTAGTGGCTGGTGTTGGTATCTTGCCTCACATCTTGGGATCTCTTTTACTAAGCTGCTCTAAGGGCCGCAGCTAGAAGCTCACATCTGACACCTTTCCCCCGAGGATGCTCTTGGGCAACTGGAGCTGCCTCAATCAGAGACGCTTGGAGTCCCTTCCCTGCCTGCCGGCTACCAACCCCACCCAGGGTGGCTGGGAGCCAATGACTGATTGCGGTAGCTTATCAAAGCCCCCTTGTCTCAAGATGGCACAGGCTCGGCTTTGCTGTTTATGCTCCAGAGCCCCCCATGGGATTAGGCAGCGGAAGGCCAGACTTCTCCGAAAGCCATGCCCTTGCTGTCCGCCCAATCCTACTTTCCTTACTCACTTACAGATTTCTCCTGCAAACAGCTCCCAATAATGTAGATGCCCAAGGACTCCTATCTCAGGCTTTGTTTCGGGAGAACACGACTCAAGACAATTAGTAAGTTCACCTCAAAGATACTCCTTTTAAGGATGAACATGTAGGGCTGGGTGTGTAAGGAGAACACTTCAGCAAGTGACTCTACCCAGATTTGGGCAACTCGTTGGCATTGATTTCAGACACATATCCACAGTTGTCACATTCTGCCTCTAATTTTGAAGGTTTCCTTGGCTAAATGGTGGTTCAATCTCATACAGATTGGTTCTAGTGGAGAGAAACTGGGTGATGGATGATCTCCTTTTAACCAGCTAGAATCACTGCTGTAATATGCAGTTTGGGTTTCCGAAGGTTGGAAATAATTGACAAGTTTAATGTGGTCATCAGAGAGCTCTACGGCATTTATTCTGGGTCATTTTATCTCAGGAGACACATATGAAAGGTCCAAAGATCTCATGCCAGGGTCATCTCTTCTGTTGGAAGGGCCACTGTATGTCCAAGTTTGAGCTCCAAAGGTGCCTACTAAGCTCCTCCCCAGCCCTAAAATCGTGAGGAAAGGAAGCCCTGGGGAGCCTTCCATCATGGAACAGAAAAAGATTCAGTAAAGAGTCTATTCCCAGGAAGCTCTCCCATCTCCCTGGGCCCTGGAATTCTTGGTTCCCACAAAACCTCAAACAGATGGTTGCAAGTTTGATTCTGGCCTTGTGGAACTTGAGCCATGATCCAAATGAAATGTACCTCTAGGTTGGCCAGGAGCCCCTTTCTCTAATGTTTCCTTCCTTACTCCTGCTTGGCCCAGCTCAGGAGTCAGAGACCAGCATGAAACAGTCTTCTGTTTCTAGAATCATGGAAATGAATAATCACAATCACCATCTCATAGGGTCGGGGAAAAGCCTAATGCAGATTTTTCCATCCTTTAAGATGAACGAGACAAAACTATGAAAGAATCCATTTTCATAGGAATCCACTGTAAAAGCTAATTCTCACTGTCAGGACATTCTTTATTAACAAACCTGAAAGCCCCACATTGCAAATCAAGCTAAATTTCTTTTATTTAGCCTTTGTAGGACAGTCTACTGATATTTCCTGCACAAAAGCATGACAAGGAAAAGTCAAAACTCTGCTGAGAGAAATGATATTAATGGAAGTTTATTTTAAGGATGAACTGGCTATTCATCTCCAGACACTCATTTCATCCTTGGTAGGCCGCTGGAGAGCCGAACACTTAGATCACAACGTAAATGATTCCCTTGAAAAATTGCTTTTGCCAGAAAGTGCACTGATATTCACCCTTCCCAGCTTCATACAGAGGGATCTTTTAATAAACACCTCTAGCACACCAGCAATCACATTTATTTTAAAGGCCATGTGCCCCATGTGAAGACCTGCATGGGAATGTTCTTTCAGTTCTATGTGCTAGAAGTTTTACTTCCTCAGAGTTACTGGCAGGCTTTATTTCTTAGACCACAAGAATCACACACTTGAACTATATTTTCCCTTTCTGAGTGGGCTATCAGAAAGCTTAGAGCCAAATTTTTGGCTCATCTTTGGAATAGAGCCTGCATAATTTTTTTTTCTATTTTTCCCCTGGTTTTGTCCGTGTGTGTTTTTGCAGGCCCTGAGTTATAAGTTTTATATTGATTTCATCTTAGGAAAGCTAAGGAGCCATCTAGAATCCTTAACAAATTAAGGCAGGGAATAAATCTAGCCTAAGCGTTACAGCCATCCCTCACATCTCAAAAACTTCTATCAAACCACCATTCATCTTTAATAAAAGTACCAAGTATCTAACTCAATAGCAAAAAAGACCAGTGTGATTTAAAAAATGGGCAGAGGATCTAAATAGACATTTTTTCAAAGCTATCCTGATGGCCAACAGGCACATGCAAAGATATTCAACATCATTCATCACCAGGGAAATGTGAATCAAAACCACAGTGACAGAATGGCTAAAATTGAAACCACCAGAAACATCAAGTATTGGTGAGGATGTGCAGGAAAAAGGAGCCCTCGTGCCCTGTTGATACAGCCACCGTGGCAAACAGTATGGAGGTTCCTCAAAAAATTACAAATAAAATTACCATATGTCCAGCAATCCCACTTCTGGGTATTTATCCAAAGAAAAGAAAAACACTGACTTGAAAAGACAGATGCAGCCCTGCGCCCACTGCAGCATTATTTACAGTACCTAAGATATGGTTACACCCTAAGTGTTCACTGACAGATGAATGGATGAGAAAATATGATACATATATAGGATAAAATATTATTCAGCCATAAAAAATGAAATCTTTGCCATTTGTGACAACATGGGTGGACCTAGAGGATATTATGCTAAGTGAAATAAGCCTGAAAGAGAAAGACAAATATCATATGATCTCCCTTATATGTGGAATCTAAAAACCAAGCTCATAGACAACAGATTGTGAGGGGTGGGGGGCAGGCGGTGGGCAAAATGGGTGAAGGGGGTCAAATGTTACAAAATTGCAGTTATAAAATAATTAAGTCACGGGGGTGTACTAGGCAGATATAATTTCATGGTGACTTTAGTTAATAATACTGTATTGCGTATTTCTTTCTTTTTTTTTTTAAGATTTTATTTATTTATTTGTCAGAGAGAGAGACAGAGGCAGGCAAAGGGAGAAGCAGGCTCCCTGTGGAGCAAGGAGCCCACTGTGGGACTTGATCCCAGGAACCTGGGATCGTGATCCAAGCTGAAGGCAGATGCCCAACCAACCAAGCTATCCAGGCATGCCAGTATTGCATATTTCAGTGTTAAGAGAACAGATCTTAAAAGTTCTCATCACAACATGTCGTGCTGGATATTAACTGACTTACTGCAGCGACCATTCTGCAATGTTTACAAATACCAATCACTATGTTGTGCATCTGAAACTAATATAATGTTGGATATCAATTCTACTTCAATTAAAAAAAAAGTACTAAATAAATCATGCAGGAGACTACGTTCCGAAACAGGGTCAGAATTTCCAAGGATAATTAAAATGTCTGCTCTGGTTACAAGCTAGGGGAGGATCCAGGAGGATCCAGATACAGGATCACGAAGGAAGGAAAGACGGTACTTGCTAAGTGTGCAAAAGCAAAATGAACAGGAAAATCACATTTCCAACAAACACTGCAGGGAGCTCAGAGGACCGCAGTTAAAGGGAATGGTTGGGGGGAAAATCCCATGAGTCCTTGCAGCCGGGATCTCGTGCCGGCAGCCCCCAGACAACTAAACAAAAACCTGTACAACACAAGAGTGCATCTCCTGTAGTGACATTGTGTGGCTGACACCAAACGATCTGTCTATCCCTGGACAGGTATTTGCAAGAGGTGGTCTCATCATTTTAGTGTAGTATCCATTCCCCTTTTCATATAACATTTACTTAATAATGATGATTTAAGAGACAACAAGTGTGGGGGAAGAATGATGAGAGGAAGGGAGTTATGGAACTGTTTGTATTTTGCAGTGACCATGACCATTTTTCTCTGTGCTTTTTGTTTCTTTTGTTCATTTTTGGGAGAGCACCCAGGAAACAATGTTAAAGAAAATCTCGGAAAAGCACAGACAATAC
Organism: Ailurus styani; assembly: GCA_002007465.1. Classification (NCBI taxonomy): domain Eukaryota; kingdom Metazoa; phylum Chordata; class Mammalia; order Carnivora; family Ailuridae; genus Ailurus; species Ailurus styani. Next base: position 172,103 of record LNAC01000828.1, read on the forward strand.
TTCACAAAATTGCTAAGTTGCTAAGTATGTAATAGCTCCCTCATTTAACCTTGACCAATGACAGGAAAACAACTTTTGGAAAAAGACCCAAATACACATTAATGGCGCTAGGGTGTAAGTGAACTTTAGGCCACTGGGATACAATCAGGAAGATAGGAGCTATAAATGGTTGAGAGATTTCATCAAAGCAGGTTTTTGTAAGTTTCAATTTAGTATTCTTTTTTTCTTGCTAGTCACTAAGAATGTTGCTGAAGCTGAATTTAAAGACTCTAAGTATCCCCTCATGGCTGTTTTCCGTTACATTACTTCAATCAATCCTCTTTTGCCCTGGATCACTCTTGCCCATGAACTTGAGACACTGGGGCCCCGGTTCATCCTTCCCCTGCTTTGCACAGATACCCAGACCTTTCCAGGAGGAAAGCCTGATAGTTTGCTCTGTCTTAAGGCTTTGGCCTCATCCGACCAGGGAGCACTAAGCTGGCAGCAGGGAAAGCTGAAAACCAACTCAAGTCAAAACAAGAGCTCCCCCTTCCGCAGATGTTCAGTAACTGGTAGAACCAGGTCCCTCTGGAAACAGAAGGCAGGTGCAGCTGAAAGTAGGTGCATTTGTAAAACATCTCTATACAAGGCACTTAGACCCCTGGCTGAGGGTAGACGGTCTACTTTAGAAATGTTGAATCACTGGGACTGGACTCTGGAAGGACACTCAACCCCTGGGCTGCAGACAGCACCATGACTTGGAAGTCTGCACGCTGATGGGGAATATCTAAAGCCCTGCCTCTTGGGACCTCAGACTGTCAGTCAGGCTCATAACCACCAAGACATGCAGAACTCACTTTCTGGAAGCCCCTCATCATCTGCGTCTGGCCTGGGGCCTGAGCAGGCCACACGGCACCAAAAGGCCCCTGGCCTTTGTATATCAGGTATCTACTGCCACAAATAATGCTGCATAATAAGTTAGCCCCAAACTCAGTGGCTTAAAAACCATTTATTATCGTTCACGAGTCTATAGGATGATTGGGCAGTTCTTTATTTTCACTGTGCTTATGCACGCACTTGTGGTCAGATGCGGGTCAAGTTGGTAGCTCTGCAGCTCTCGGCTGGGCTTTCTCATGTGTCTGGGAGTTGGCTGGCTGGCTGATCACTGGCTAGTCTGCACACAGTCACATGATAGAAGCAAGCTTCTAAGAAAGGAAAAGGAAGTCCAAGACCTCTTGAGGCTGAGGCTTGGAACCGCCACACAGCCATTTCTGTCACATTCTATCGGAAAAAGCAAGTCACAAGGCCAGCCTAGATTCAGGGGATAGGGAATAGATACTGCCTGTTAAGGAAGATACCACCGAGTCACAGGCCAAAGAGTGAGCATACATGAAGGGGTGAAGAAGTGGGGCCTTTGCTGCAATAAATCTACCAGACCGGGCTTACGTCTTGTTCTATAATTTCTGCATGTGTCATGCCACACGTTAACCTCAAAAGAAAGAACCCCGTAAAATTAAGCAGGGGTAGATATTCCACCTACAATTCCCACTGACGTTTCTGGATTTTTTTTTTCTACCAGTGCCAAAGGTAGAAATTAATTCTCATGTTGAAATAAAATAGCCAGCCTTTCAGTTTTCCCATATGATGAATTATGTGACTAATGTCTCCATCTGTACCTAAAACACACAAGCATATGGCTCAGGGAGATAGGAGAGGCAGACAGGGGCTTCAGACAGGAAACACGTCCTGTATGTTAACTGCAGCTGGTGGGAGAAGACACTCAGCATTTGAGCAGGGAAGGCAAGCACTCATCCAGTAACATGACTGGGGGTCCAGGTGCAGGTCTGCAGTCTGACGCTGGCTCACAGGCTAGGCCAGAGCCAACGCGGACATAAAACCTGTGAAAGAGTGAACGGTTTACTAAGAAGACCCTCTTCGACACCAAGGACAGGAAAGGGGCTAGATGCCTCCTCATTTTCCCTGACTTAATGACTGCAGTCTAGAAAGTTTCATCCTTATAGGAAAAAACAAAAATGATCTCCTGAAAAACAAACCCACAAAAGAAGGTTATTTTGGGCAACTTAGCAAGTGGGCAGACTCCCTCCAGAACCAGGACATCTGTGCCAAACTTTCCTTTTCACAGCTGAGTTATTGGCCAGATTTTCCAGGGGCTTCTAGTTTCTCTGTGAGAAAACAGAAGATTCTGGGAAACAGCACCCGAGATTATAAAAAATTAGAGTCATCCCACCCATTCCACAGAAGCAGCATGAGCTAGGGTGGCCCTTGGGGTCATGGGCCTAGAGGGGTCCTGGAGCATCTCCTCATGTCTCTAGGACCCAGCCTCCTCCTCTGTCAAATGGGGGAACATGTTAGTTGTGTATCGTTGCATAACAAAATACTGTCAGAATTGTAGCTCAGAGTTCCTGTGGATCGGGAATTAGATGCAGCTGAGTTGAGTGGTTCCTGTTCAAGCTCTCATCAGGTTGCAGCCAAGACATGATGCAGGGCTGTGATCATCTGAAGACTCGACTGGGGCTGGAGGCTCTACTTCCAAGATGGCACACTCACGGCAGGAGGTCTGGGTTCCTCACCACACGAACCCTCCGTAAGTCACCTTAAATGTTCTCTTGGGACGGCCACTTGTCTTCCCTCAGAGCTAGTGATGAGGAAGGGAGGCGCAGACAGAGAGAGGGAGGGAGGGAGATGGAAGCTGCGATATCTTTTATAACCTAATCTCTGAAGTGGCATATCATGACTTTTTTTGTATTCTATCAGTCACAGGGACCTATACTAGGGTGTTAATACCAGGAAGTAGGGACCATCACAGGCATGCTGGAAGCTGCCATGACAGGGAATTAGACTAGATGAACTTGAAAGTTCCTTCTAGCTGAGTAGTTCTCTGCTTTTGTAGGGAGGGGACACAGTCATATAAACCACTAGCACCAGATGGTATAACTATGAAATAGGCTTTACTGGGGGTCAACTCCAGAAAGATAACAAGCAGATTTCATACAGCCCACCCACCTGAAGCTCTCATGTTCTCAAGGATGGTGGCATGTAGCTGAACTGCACACACTGGGAAAAGGGCCCCATACAGTGGAAGCCCAATGTGCTACATAGTTATTGGAAAAGTGAGAACTTTCTGGAATCAGTGGCTGGGATCTCTCAGAATTTGATTTCTAAATGGTAAAGAAATATTTAACGTATAGGTCTACAACTCCCATGACTGAAGTGCTCTGAAAAGTCCAAGTTTTTTTTGTTTCATCAGTGATTTATTAGAACTTGACTTCAATCATCTGGGGGCTATTTATAGTCTTTTTCCCATTTAGGGTGAATATTCATACATTTCCCTACATGAATATTAATGTGTTGGAGTATGGGATGCTACCCCAGACCCTGCTGAGGGACTTAATAATGAACACTATATACGTTTTCTAAAATTAAAAAAATATATATCCCAGTCTATATGGGCGAGGACTGCCTTTATGTGGTTAACCCCAATTAGGCAATGCTGCCAAATACCACAGTTTTGTGATCCTGGAGCAGAAAATGGACCCTATTACCTCTTGGTTAGATTTTCCATCTCACTGAAGTCTAATTCCTAAAATACCAGAACTGTAAATGGAAATCTTAATAAAATACAGTCCCCCAACCCCTTACCCCAAATTATTGGGGCCTGATAGGTTTTGAAATTCATGTTTACGTGCTTAAAACAGAAATGCATATATAATGAGTCACATATGATAGAATGGTTTGGAGCTGGACCTATCTTTTATTAGTATGTGGACTTGGATAAATTACTTAACCTTTCTGAGATAGAGTTTCTCATCCATAAAATGGGGATGATGGCATTTACCTCAGGGAGTTATGGTAGGAATTCAGTGAGATGATGTGGCTTTCAGCTAAGTGTCAGATAAAATGTTATTTGACTTCTGACATGCCACTTCAAAGATTAGATTATAAAAATCAAGTCCTCTGCCATCTTCTCTAGTTCAAGTTCAACAAACTGGACCTTGACTCCAAGCAAATTCCTGTGTATTTGGCCCCTTTTCATTTGGCAAAGCTGATAAAACCATCCTTTCTTGTTTCAAGTATATTCTGTGACCACACAGACCTAGACAAGATGTAATCAATTATACAGAAATGATTAGTTGAAGCGACAATTTCTCAGTTGGTCTAGATAATTGCCTTTGTCAACAGACCTAAATTATTCTGGATTTTGTTTTACTTCTTGACCCACAGCACAGCTC
>LNAC01000828.1:191127-207562 GCA_002007465.1 Ailurus styani
CTGCTTCACAAACAGTTTTTATATCGAAAACAGCTACTCAAGCCAGCTGGAGCTTCCAAGCAATGTCAAGTCTGCACTAATTACAGCTTCCCAGAGAAGAAAATGATCTGCCCCCTGCTGCTAGCTCTGACTTCCAATCTGGTACCTGTCCGAAGAAACGCAGGATTTTGCAACTGGGGTTTCCCCGGGATTCAAATCCCAGAGTACCACCTCAGCCTTTCTTGTCTGCTTCCACGCTTCGAACTCCACGGAGGCTCAGAGCTTGTAGGAAAGTCCATTTTTTACATAATGTGAAGGTAACACTTCAACAGTTCTCAGAGTGTGGTCCCTGGACAGGTAGCATCGGCGGCCCCTGGGAACTTGTTAAAAATGCAAATCACCAGGCTCCACCCGAGAGCCACCGAATCAGGAGCTCCGGGAGGAGCCCGGCCATCTGCGTCCTCACCAACCCTCCGTTTGGTGGTGTTACCCTGAGACCCTGCTCTAACTAGGACCTTCCTTCAACTTCTGATCGTTTGGATTAACCAAAGTATTCCTTTAAGAGGTCAGACCACTTGTTTACATTTTCACAGAAACTGATAGGTTCAGAAACTTAGTGATGAATTAACTCGGAGAACAAGGCGATGCTAAGGTTTTCATCTTGTGATTACGAGTTAAATAATCTGCTTTGTAATCTCTGATCAGCAGGGAGTCTGCTTCTCCCTCTGCCTCTGCCCCTGCAGATCTGCAGCATCTGCTTTGTAATCTCTGAGCACTGTTTCGTGGTTTTCAAACTTGAGCATATATCAAAATCACCTGGCTTCAACAGATTGCCGGGCTCTACCCACGGCGTTTCTGGAACTGTTTTATCTCAAGCGGGGCCTGAAAATTTGCATTTCCAACAAGTTCCATGTGATGGTGATGCCGTGGGGTGGGGCCCACACTTTGAGAACCACCGGGCTAAATGAGTAACAAATATGTTATCATCATAAGTTTCTTTAAAGAGAGAGGGAGTGATACTGTAGCTTGGTAAACAGTAAAACGTCTTCGTGATCCCTTTCCCGGGGTCCCCTTTCCCCTTCCATTCTGTTTTCCCCGTGGCTACCAATGCTTCTGGCAACCCATCTTCTACAGAGTAAAAATCTGAAGACAGATAATGCACTTTCCCTGTTGAAAACCCCCTGTACCTAGAGCACGAGTTGGCAAACTTTTTCTGTAAAAAACCAGAGAGTAAATGTTTTAGGACTTACTGGCCAAGGAGTCTTACAAGAACTCGCCTAAGCACTATGGAAACCAATGGAAGACGGTGTGTTCCAGTAAAAGTATGTTTAGAAAAAGAGGGGGAGGGTAGGATTTGACGTCAAGGTCATAACTGACTGGCCCTGGTTGAGAAGAGTAGCTCGAACGTTTGTCTTGAGACCACCAGCAGCAGCACCTGGTTACTTATTAGAAATGCATATGCTCAGGTTTATCCCAAACCTGCTGACTCAAGAACTCTGGGCATAGGATCCAGGAATCTGTTTTAAAGAGACTTCCAAGTAATTTGGATGCTCAGCCTTGAGACTCACTGGTCTAGAACAGTGATTGGCAGCCTTGGCTGTACATCAGAACCACCTGGGCCCACCCCTGACCATTACACCAGACTCTGCGGGTAGGACTCCAGCATCGGTGTTTTTAAAGTTCCCAGTGATTTGGACATGTACCTAAGCTTGTGACACAGAATTCTAAAGGGACTGCTGGATTCTCCTTTCTTCTAAGATCATACAGAGAGGAGACTACGTCGGTCACTATCTCTTTCCCATTTTTGGGAATTGGCTTCAAAATTGCTCAAACCATTGATTTCATAGGACATTTTTTGCAACCACTTAATATGAGCCCTGAAAGATCACAGTTCATTCAAAGCCATCTCTGGGCCCATGGGGATAGGATGCATATTCCCTTCTGAGCATACATAGAAGATCAATGATACATTTTCTCCCTCCCCCCACCCAAACCCAATTTTTACAACCAGAAATACGTGGTCGAATCTCTCTGGCTTGAGGATGGCTTTTGCTTTTAAAAGGCTGATTTTAGATGATGCCAACACTCTTTCTTAGGGTCCATCAGCCATAGGACACCTCCGTTTAGGCAACATTATGACAGGTGGTGCTCACAGAGCAGCCAGGATTGAATTTCAGCCTTGAGTGCAGACTGCACAGTGGAGAGTGGTTTGGAATCTCCCAAGAGGCTCATTTCAGTTGGGTTTTGTAACTGGTTTTGGCAGCTGTCCTTTAAATCCTTTCTACTCAAAGTATGGTCCTTTGATCTGCAGCATCCCTACCTGGGAGCTTGTCAGAAATGCAGAGTCTCGGGCCCCACCCCAGACCTACTGAATCAGAATCTGAACTTCAGCAAGATTCCCAGGGGATTAAAGTCTGAGAAGCACTGCTTTCAACTCAGCTTTGCAGAAACGCAACAGGCGAGGGATCTGGTAAAGCAAAGATAAAAACGTAGCTAAGAGTGTGGTTGAGAGCTACCAGCTTGAGCAGCAAGGTGCTGCGTCAGAAGTATTATGCCCCCAAACTGAGTACCGAACCTCAGACTGCAAGGCCTTCTCCAGGGCCTAGGGGTTACTATGACTAAATGTTTTTAAATACTGGCATTTAAAATGAGTCTAGTTTGACCTTCTAAGGGAGAGAGAAAATGAAGGATAAACACGTGGTTGAATTTCACGGTCAGAAGGCAGGAAGGGTAGCTACCATGATGGATGAGAGAAATTTTACATTAAAGGTCAGGCATTCTAAAGACGCTTTTTACCTCTTAATGACTGACGAAGGAATGGAGAGCTGATTTTTTTTCCTTGAAGGTAAGAGGGGGGTGGAATTAATTGGTTGAACCACATCCATTAAGTGCTGTTGCAATGAATTACAGTCATTTTAAATCAATATAGAACTTTATGATCCACTGAGTCAGGGTTTTTTTTTTTTTTCTTAAGAAGAGAAGATGCTTGAGACAGCCAAGTGTTACATTACCGAGGCCATCACAACGGCCATCGTCAAATATGGGAACCTATGATGAAGTCTGCAAGTAGTCCTAGGATAAATTGGTTGGTGAAAGAGATGGTCTAATTGTACCCATGACACCCAATCAATACTGGTTCAAAGAACAATAGCACTAACTCCCCTTTATGAAGCATTTGCTGTGTTTGGGCTAAGCCCATTCCATGTTGCAACTTGTTTTATCTCATCAGCTCTGTGAAGTAGGTCTTTGTTATGATCCTATTTTGTAGTCCGGAGCATTCACAGGGTGTGAATACTTACCCAACTGACAAGGGATGGCACGGGAGATCAGAGCCAAGCAGTGGGCGGCAGGGGCCACATAAGTAGCTACTCTGCAGAATCACCTCACGGATGAACAATACTGTATCAGAACTTGGAAGTCTGACAAAATCTGGGTGAGGGAAAGAACTGGATCTAAGAGTTAGGGATGGAACAGGATGCTCATGTTTTCAGAGGGGAGAGGAGTCTGAGCATCTCTCTCCTCTTTGTCATTCATTTTCCCAACCCATTCTAGACTCTTCCTATAGCTTCTGTCCTTCCCTCATTTATATTGCCAAGGCCCTTCTTTTCCAGTTGCTCTTATGTTTTCAATAAAAGGATTCAGAAACACACAATTATAATTATTCAAGTTGGCAGTGTTAACTCTTCCCCTTTAAATAGGTTGTGTCTTGACCCATGAAGGGAAAGCCTGTACTTCTTCCTTATTGTACTCCGTACACATAACCAGCACCGAATCCGTTTCTTAACTGATAAATTATTATAGCTAAGATATTAATAGCTTAAAGTTTTGCTTCTCAACTTTTTCTCCCTGAGCCAGACAGATTCTAGGGTAGGTCTCTTGAGCCCCAGCTCCTGGTATTCCCTCTCTTACATAATCCTTTCCCTCAAGTGTAAGTAAATGTGGCTCGTTTCTGAGCAACAAAGGATGACAAGGGTGACAGGATGTACATGATTATACATATATGACTGTGTTACAGAAGATTTTAATGTGTCTTGCTAGGAGACTCTCCCTTGCTGGCTTTGAAGAAGTAAGCTGCCAACGTGTACGCTGTCATTTGGAAAGGACCACATAGCGAGGAGCCGAGGGCAGCCTCCGGCTAACAGCCCACAAGCAACTGAGGCCCTCAGTCCAGCAACCCACAGGGAACTGAATAGTGCCAACAACTATTGTGAGTTTGGAAACAAATCCTTCTCCAGTTGAACCTTTAGATGAGAACTGCCTCCTCCTTCCATCCTCAGAGTCTTAATCATTTAGTGTATGAATCTCAGTCAGCCCTACTTCCAACGTAATCCCTTTCCCAATCTGTATGCTTTGTTTTAATCTTTCAATCTGTCACCATTTCATACCTGGGTAACCACAGATAAAATACTCTAATCTACAATAGTTTCCTCAAGTTGGACTTTCTCAGTTTAAGTAGCGACAACAGGCGGGTTGAGGGCGTTAGTAGAACAGTCTGGAATGGACGGACTTTGGCATTCATTGGACACCCTCTGCTAGAATGAGGCAAAAATAGTTCCTGAACAAAACATGCGTCCCAAGGAAAAACCAAGTTTACGGTAGACAATACACTTCAGATACACTTTTAGGAAGAAAAACATTTTCCTAAAGGCAACACAACCCACAAGGATTTTCCCTGCCCTTCTACTTTATTAATCAGAACAGCTTTGTTCCCCACTTGCAAGATCTAGGGGCATACTTGGCATAGCTAGATGGTGCTATAAATAAAATAGCCTCTAACACCAAATGTGAACTCCCAGCAGCACAGAGAATTAGCAGAGGCTCTGACATTCAAATATTCTTTAACGTGATCAATGTTTCAGCCCGAATTTCCTCCCCACACATATTTATAATTGGAAGGGCTGCATTTCAAAGCTTGATCATCACCAGGCCAGAGCCAGTCACCAGGGAATGTGGGTTTGTTCATCTTCCAGCTAGAATTTTCACTAAACCACACCACAGTCATGCTACATATATAAAATGCTCATGCCTCATCTTGTTATAATTACCTTCCAATCAGGAAGAGAAACTATTTTAGCAGAGATGCTAATAACGCAAGCTTATTTTTATTCTCTTTCTCTTCTTTGATCAATAGGCAATTAGAACGGAGTCTCTGTTTTGCCAGGGCCTGTAATTTTATAGTCTGTTCAGCTCAATTTGACTTACAGGGGGTGGTGAGTGGGTTTTAAACCCTTTTCCACTGAGCAATTTTAAACACACTAGAACGAACCCAAATACTTGCAGAGCGAGTTCGACAATAATTTTCTAGAACCCCCTTCACACAAGGAGGGAAGCAAATCTGTCATAATTACACCGAAAAAAATTACATAAATGCATTTCTATTCTCTAGTAACTTTTCCTTTGGAAGTAAGTAGGGCTGTTCAGTGATGTATGTGTGTGTGACAGTTGTACTCCCTTTTGTGATGCACTGGAGATTTCTCATTTGTGCTCATTCTTACCACAATAAGACCCAGTGGCATCTGGCCCCTATTTCCTCACTGGGTTGCGGTCTGGGCTCTTACCACACTGACTGCTCTGTTCCTTAGTCATGCTTTTCTCCTGCCTGGTGCAGGGCCTTAAGAAGAGTCTTCCCTTCCCCTGGAATCCCCTGCCCTTTCTCTTCCCCCAGTGCCTAGTTACCCTTCATGGCTCGGCACACGTGGCATTTCCTCAAGCAGGCCTTGCTCAACCTTTGGTCTGAGTTAGCTTCCTTGGTTATATGCTTTCTGAGGTTTGCAATCATATGCTTATTTACATATTTATTTGATTAAGGCTTGAATCTCCCATGAAACAGTAAATTCCACAAAAGTAGGGACCACGTCTGCGCTTTGCTCTTTTCATCAGTGCATTGTGGGTGCTGAATACTTGGTACATAAACTACTGAATGAATGAATGTTGATCTGGAGATGGGTTTCGGCACTGGACCAGGAACTATGTGCAAAGACACTAAATAAGAGTGGAGATATAACGGGGACAAAAAGAACAGAAGAAGGTTCAAGAAAGTTCTTAGGGGGAAGAAGGGATAAAGGTGGAGCTACAGCCAAGAGAGGAGCTAAAATTAAACAGAGGAAAAGCCAAGGAAACCATTTGAGTGGGGAGTCTTTCAAACTGAAGACTCTAAAAGAGCCCATGGCTTCTGTAGCTATCTGATGGGATTGTTACCAAACGGTACTGACCCAAGAATCCAGGGCTATAGGGAGCTGCCCGAGGCAGTTTCAACTTGAGTTATGTGGCCCTGTCCATGACCACCTAGAGACGCCGTCGGTCCTTCAGGGGCTAGAGTTTCTGCTTCTTGGGGAGGAGGCAGAGTGAAATGAAGATGAGCCGAGTCAAGTTGACTTTGTAAGTCATTCAACAAACACTGATTGTCTTCTGAGATTTTGGACTGACAAGTCAATGATGATATTGTCTCAGCCTTGAGAAATTTTTTTTTCTTTTGCCATCACTGAGCATGTGAATTTTGAGTAGAGTGGACACAATGTTACATTAGTTTCTTGACAGGTTTATACAGCATGCTGTGTTCACCACAAATGTAGCTACCGTCCGTTTGTTATATCACTATTACAACATCATTGACTGTGTTCCACAACTGGAGGCCTGTGGCCCCCTCTCCCCTTCACCCATTTTGCCCAACTCCCCACTTCTCTCCCCTCTGACACCAGCTGATTTGTTCTCCATATTTATAGGTTTGATTCTGCTTTTGGTTTGTTTATTCCTTTTTTTCTTCTTTTAAGATTCCACTTATGAGTGAAATCACATGGTATTTGTCTTTCTCTGTTTGACTTACTTTACGTAGCATAATACCCTCTAGGTCCACCCATTCTGTCTCAAATGGCATGATCTCCTCTCTTTTAATGGCTACGTAATATTCCATCATGTGTGCATGTATGTGCTTGTGTGTGCACCTGCTACATTTTCCTTATCCATTCATCTACTGATGGACACTTATGTTGCTTCCATACTCTGGCTATTGTAAATAATGCTGCAGTAAATGTGGGGGTGCACATATCTTTTCAAATTAGTATGTTTGTTTTCTTTGGGTAAATACCCAGTGGTGGAATTACTGGATCATATGGTATTTCTATTTTTAGTTTTCTGAAGAACCACTATACTGTTTTCCAGTGTCTGTACCAATTTACATTCCCACCAGCAGTGCACGAGGGTTCCATTGTCTCCACACTCCTGCCAACACTTATTACTTCTTGTCATTTTTATTTTAGCCATTCTAACTGGTGTGATGATCTTATTGTGGTTTTGATTTGCATTCCCCTGATGATGTGTGATGTTGAGCATCTTTTCACATGCCTATTGGCCATCTGGATGTCTTCTTTGGGAAAATATCTATTCAGGTCCTCTGCCCATTTTGCAGTTGGGTAGTTTTTTTGAGTGTTGAATTTGTATAAGGTCTTCATGTATTTTGGATATTAACCCCTTATTGAAAATAATCATTTGCAAATATCTTCTCCTATTCAGTAGGTTTTTTGTTTTGTTGATGGTTTCTTCCCCTGTGTAAAAGCTGTGTGTGTGTGTGTGTGTGTGTGCGTGTGTGTAGTCCCAATAGTTTATTTTTGCTTTTGTTTCCCTTGCCAGAGGAGACATATCTAGAAAAATGGTGCCATTGCCGAAGTCAGAGAAATTGTCACCTGTGCTCTCTTCTAGGAATTTAACGGTTTCAGGTCTCATGTTTAGATCTTTCATCCATTTTGAGTTTATTTTGTGTATGCTGCTAGAAAGTGGTTCCATTTTCCCAACACCATTTGTTGAAGAGACTGTCTTTTTCCCACTGGATATTCTTTCCTCCTTTGTTGTAGATTAACTGACCATATAAGCATGGGTTTATTTCTGGGTTTCCTATTCTGTTCTGTTGATTGATGTGTCTATTTTTGTGTTGGTGCCACAGTATTTTGATACCTACAGCTCTGTAGTGTATCTTGAACTCTGGGAATGCACTACCTCCAGCTTCATTCTTCTTTCTCAGGACGGCTTGAGCTATTCGGGGTCTTCTGTGGTTCCATACAAATTGTAGGGTTATCTGTTCTAGCTCTGGGAAAATGTTCTTGGTATTTTGATAGGGATGCCTTGAGAAATTTTTATCCTCATCCAGGAGAAGAAAAAAAATGGACTACATACACATACACATATTAAAACATACAAAGACATACACATATACAAATATATTCTCTAACACAAATATCTGTAACACAGGTTAGTAATACGTTGACAGTGCTTTCAAAGCACTGAGGAAGGGGGGTTGGTCCTTCAGTGCAGTGAGGTAGAAAGATTAAAAATTTTCTGCACATGGTGACATCAGTTGTGAAGTGATGCTATTGGCACAAACAACCCAAGTGTCAGCACTGAGAGGCCCTCTACACACTTCCACCTTGCCTTATAAGACTGAAGTGAAAATTCACATGTAATTTTGGAAGCCCGGGGTCCCTCCTTTTTAATCCTCCTGGATCTGCCTGATCCACGGCCTGTCTCTGCCATTCACCTGTTCTCATGGCCACTCTTTTCAGCACTGGGTGGTCCTGCTCCCTTTTCCACCCAAGTAGTGCTCCCAAGTCAAGGTTCTGTTTATAATAGACTTTACTAAATGCTTTGAGCAATGACAGTGTGTGTGTGTGTGTGTGTGTGTGTGTGTGTGTGTGTGTGTGCTGATTACATCACAGATCAGTATAGCAAGGAACTTAAAATGCAGTATTAGACCACCGTATGCTTAAAACTCCTTCCCTCTTCCTGCCACCAAGGAGCCACCATCGGCCAGCAGTCAAATTCCACTTCTAGTCATAGTATTGCCATTTGTACTTTTCTGACCCCTGTTCCTACTTATAAACTTCTCAAGGATGGAGAACAGTATTATTCTAATTGTTTAATAGTAATCAGTTATCTAGTACTTCCTGAACAGATGACACTGTTCTGAGTGCTTCATATATTTAGATCCCATGGCCCTTGTCAGAAACCTCCAGGGCAAGATATGCTTGTACTGCAGGATTTGGGGGACTTTTTAATGATAATGTGCTTGGGCCATATAGTACCAAACACCACCAGCAGGGTCAGGGGCAGTACCAGAGAGTCGAATGCATTCATATTTCTGCACCTACATGCATGAATGTTCATGCTAAATGGGAAAAATAAAGACAATACACAACCTCCCATCAGTTCTTGTCAGATGTTGCCACCAACGGAGTTACAAAAAAGCTTTTGTCTTGCAGTGAACCCCTAACCGTAATCACCACTGCAGTGGCTGGCTGCAAACTGAACACGGAGAGTCTTGAAAATCCAAAAAGTGACATGACATGATTAATGCCTTTACTTCTTATCAGTTTAGGGTGGTAAGATGCAATTTTTTGGTTCTATTGCAGGGCTGCAAACGTAAATGTGTCTCTAAGGCCAATGAGTAATAGAAAGGAGTTAAGCTCTACCTACCCTTACTTTGAGGGAGTGCCCGCCCAACTGCAACAGCTTCTGACTCCTAAAGAAAAACCCCAACCCTGTATTTTTATCAAAAGGTTCCTAATTTTTTTCAATGTCACTTTTCTTTAGTAACATATATAGAGAGGCACTGTGGTAAGACAACATCTGGCCATACGTTTATGGACTGATGGCATACAGTTTGAGACCTCTGCTTCTTGGCTTTTTTTTTTTTTCTTGGCACCAACCAATTTCCAGGCTAATATGCGAACTTGAGAATTAACCAAAGTTTAGAGTTAGAACTATTCCCAAAGCATTTTGCTTAGTTCACTGATGCATGGGGGAGGAGATGAATTATAGCCAAATGACTGCCCAGAGGTGCACATTTAGAATAACTTGTCTCCTAGCAGCTTGTTTCCAGTGAGTGGCAAGAGCAAACTTTAGTTAAGCAAGCTCAATCTGAAATTTGTATGTGATTATCTAATCTGGCTCTCTTGTTTGGAAATAATGAAGTAACAGGAAAAAAAACAACTGGGCTTGATTTGATATGAGACAACCACAGACAACTGAAGAGATCTCATGTGAGGTATATATAGTTTTTTACATTCAGTGTCTCCTTTCTTGTCCAGTTTCAAAGCTTTCCCCCCTCACGGGAATTTAGTACCTGATTTTTTTTTCCCATTGAAGACAATGAAGCATTTTGTCCCAGCTTTCTCTGGATGAAAGCATTGCACGGGTGTCATTTGGTTTCTTGACTTTCTAGCTTCTATCCCATAGCGACCTATGGAGTAAAAATGGGGTATCTGTGTGTGGATGACAGAGACTGAAGGGTGCTAGAATGGGTCACCCTCAAATATGACTGCAGGAGGACTGGACATGGTGCCCCCAAACATGCAGCTTTGGGATACTGATGGTTTTGAGTTCTAGGCACCCCAACAACAGCAAATGCAGGGGGGAGGTTTTCTCTGAATGCCTCCTGTCTGCCTAAGAATACATTCTCCGAAGGGAGCTCAACAGGGAATTTCATCAACCAGAGAAGTCTGACTCTTGTCACGGGAGAGGAGACTAGAAGCCAACACCCCGCCCGAACTTCCTTACAAACGGCCCTCTCTCCCATTTTTTCTTCTAAGGGCCTATTCATCTTTCCTCCCAAATCATTTCCTCTCCCATAAGTGGCCTCCCTCCCTCTTCCCCCTTTTTCTATTAAGATGGTATTTAATCCTGAATTCTGATCCATGCCAGGGAGTTACTCCTCTTTCTCCAGGTTTCTTCCACATACAGATGAGATATCTGGGTTAATAAACTTCTGTTTGTTTTTCTCTTGTTCGTCTGTTTTTTTACTGCAAGGGTCTCAGCTAAGAACCCAGAAATGTGTTCTTTCTCCCTTACAAGACACAGCAAAGGCAGAGAGAGATAAACAGAATGAGGACCAGAAATGAGTGTGGGGAGGGAGAGACAAACAACAGAAAGACGGAGGAGCCAACAACTGTGGGGGAGAGCTGGGAGGGAGATTTCCCTCTTTTCACGTGGAGCGCAGGCTTGGCTCTACCTGAGTGTGGCTTTGCCTTCTCTGGGTAAAGAAGCAGTGGCAGCACTTTCTTACAGGCTACAAACGCGGTAGGTAGCAGGACTCTTTTCACCTTAAAAGAATCTGATCTCTATAGAATTCTGTGCTGGAACTCAGAGCACTGAGGTCCCAATTCAAGATTTCTAAAGCTGGTCTTCTCATCCTGAAGTGCTCTTGACCTTGGCGGAGTACCAAGCGGTGTGCCCATATATGTTTAATGACCACCGGTCCAGAACAAAACCAAACAAATAACAAAATTAACGAACTGGGTCGGTAGCATTTGCCCACTACTGTGATATCTATGTTCACACTGCAGCTGCACTGAAGCTGCCAACGTGATGGGAACGCTGGGTTGTGCAGAGACGTGCCTGACCGGCTTCCGCGAGTGGGTAGAATCCATCACAACACTGGGTGTAGCCAACAGAACGCCCAACAGAGTTAAGAAGACTTGTGACGGTTCCCAACAGTAAAATGTGCACAAAACAACAGCTCAGATTGCCTCATGGGGATATATAGTCACATTCAAATGGAAATAAAAGGAGAACTGTAAAGAACTTTGAAAACAGAAAAATTTATACAAGTATAAGGCACCATCATCATTACCATCTTTAGAGAGCCAAAAATTGCTCAATACTCAAGTTAAAAAAAAAAAAGACTTGGAATGCATTCATTACTGCTTTAAAAAATGTGTTTTGTATCCCTTGGTCATACACGATTCAGACTATATGGAAAGAGCCAGCAGTCCATTTGGCCGTCAGTTCAGAACAATGAACTCATTGGTGTTATTTTTATATGCACTGTAGCTTGGCCTGGAGTCACCGGTCACAAGAAAGCATGAGTGTGTTCTGGGCAGCATTTCTGCCTTAAACAATGCAGTTCCCACTGCCAACCTCCCTGAAGGCCTTTGCATGGTTTGCAAAATTTTTACTAATTAATGTTTTACCTTGGTTTTGTAAACAACAGAACACCAAAAGAATCCTTCTCAATAGAGACATTCTCCCTAGAACTATCTTTTCAGAAGAGCACTGTCCAACAGAAATATAATGTAAGCCATACATGTAACTAAAAATTTTAATAGCCACATTAGAAGAATTAAAAAAAAAAGCCTGGTAAAGTTAATTTTGACATTATATTTAACTTAATTCAATATAACCAGAATATTGTCATTTCAACAAGTAATCACTATAAAGCATATTAATGACTTTATATTTTTTTTTGTAGTTAAGTCTTCAAAAACACTAATCTGAAAGGATATATGCACCCCTTTGTTTATTGAAGCATTATTTATGATAGTCAAAGTATGGAAGCAGTCCAAGAGTCTGCTGACAGATGAGTGGATGAAGAAGATGTGGTACATATATACAATGGAATATTACTCAGCCATGTAATAGGCTGAAATCTTGCCATTTGTAATAACATGGATGGATCTAGAAGGCATAATGTGAAGTGAAATAAATCAGTCAGAGAAAAACAAATACCATCTGATCTCACTCATATGTGGAATTTAAGAAAAAAACAAGGAAAAAAAGATAAACCAAAAAACAGACTCTTAACTGTAGAGAACTGATGATTACTAGAGGTGAGGTAGGTTAGGAGATGGGTGAAATAGGTGATGGGGATTAAGAGTACACATATGAAAAGCAATGAGTCATGTATAGAACTGTTGAATCATTGTATTAGATATCTGAAACTAATTAACACTTTATGTTAATTATACTTGAATAAAAACAAAATCAGTTTGAAGGTGTGCCCCAATCTTCATTGTGCCATATAATATTTATTACATCCAGCCTTTTTTGAGAGAGTTTACAGTCACTGTCATCAATTCTTTTTTTTAAAGATTTATTTGTTTAGAGACAGAGTGAGAGGGCAGGCAGAGGGGCAGAGGGAGAGAGAGAATCCTCAAGCAGAATCCCCGCTGAGCATGGAGGCAGACATGGGGTACTTTTAATCCCAGAACCCTAAAATCATGACCTGAGCCAAAATTAAGAGTTGAAGGCCACCCAGATGCCCCAACTGTTGTCGATTCTTTTTTTATTTATTTGAGAGAGAGAGAGAGAGAAAGAGAGCACATGCACATGCACACACAAGCGGGGGGAGGGGCAGAGGGAGAGGGAGAAGCAGGTTGAGCAGGGAGCCCGATGTGGGGCCACTTCCCAGGACTCCAGGATCACAACCTGAGCCAAAGGCAGACGCCTAAATGACTGAGCCACCCAGGTGCCCCTATTGTCAACTTTTAACTGGGTTTTTACTTCATAAAATCATTCAAGAAATAATTGAGTATCTTAAAACTGTTTAAACTTTCCATGCCTCCATTTCCTCCCTGGTCTCATTTTACATATTGATAAGTGGGGCTAATAAATATAAACTATCTGGTAGGGTTACTGTAAGGATTCAGTGTACATTTCAGTGTCTAGAACAACGTAAATTGCTTTAAACGGGCTTGGCAGACAGTGCTCAGTTCATGTTGACCATTATTAGATCTTTATCTTTCTTGAGGTCAGGATGCATGTCTGATATCTCCATATCCCTCCTTCCCCATGGTGCTTAATACACGGCTCTAAGCAGAGTAAACACTCACCAAATATCCACTGATTGGCTAACTCCAGCAATCCCACTGCTGGCTCTGGTCTGTAGCCAGTTGCTGAGGCTTCCTAAATATGGTCAATGCAGTGTATTCCCATTTAGAACAGGACTGTTTCAGGTCCTAATTTCTGATCTGAAGTCCTGCCCTGAAATAAGACATCACCAGATGGTACCATCTCTGGTCCTCATTCTGAGCATCATTTAAAATTATTTTCCCTTGACTATCTTTGCAAAAACAGTTGGGTTTCTGGCTTTTCCAAATTTTAGCATAGCCAGAAAAGGCAGCTTCAAAATGGAATTTAACTGATTTGACATCACAATTAGTTGCCTTCTCCTGCTAGTCTCTGTCCATTTTTTTCTCCCCCCAGGAAAACCTGCCTTCCATGTTGGAGACAGAGGAGGCCAGAGATTGACTTTCCCAGCTTCCCCTGTGTGTAGATCATGTGACCCAATTCTGGCCAATGGGACCAAAGGGGATGTCTTCTGGGGGATTCTCACATGTTTCCTCCCTTCCTTTCTGATAATATTTGCTACTCAGAATGGAGGCAACCTTGGAAAGATCCTGATGGAATACCAAAGAACCACAAAGAAGATGAAGTCGAGTGGAAAATAAAAAATGAATATATGAGTCACTGCTGCTTTGATGTTATTTAACTTCTGAATTGACCAAGATTAGAAACTCCTGCTTCCAGATCTCTTATTTTGTGAGATTTATTAGTAATCCCCTGTTGGTTAAGTCATTTTTACTTGGGTATTTAGTTTCTGCCCCTAAAAATATTCTAGCTGACACAAACGAATTCTTTGATGGCTGTAGGAAGAATTAGTCTTAAATTAGGCCTAAGCCTATGTTCTCCTTTCAAGACCCCTGCTGCCGAAAGCCAACAGTAATCTGTCACTTCTGGAATTTTTTCTGGCACTTCCCCCGAGACAGTGTAGTTTGAAGGTGATAAGCACAAATCCAGGGGTCAGATCCCGGCAAGTGTGACTTTCAGCAAGTGACTTAAACTCTCTGTGTCTTATTTTCTTTGCCAACAGGGGATGGAGATAATCATGCACCTGCCTTACAGGGTTTTGTGTTAAATGAATCAATACACAAACAGCACTTGAAACAATGCCCAGCACAGAGGAAGAACTGTAGATGAGAATCGTTTCATTTATTTACCATTCACTTTATATCACCTTGTACTGTCTCTGAGACAGAGAGATTTCTTTTTTGTTTTCTTGTACTATTCTTCCACGTCTTGATGGTTTTAATTTCTTATGAAGACAAACTCCATTTTAAACAGCCTGTTTCTAGGGGCGCCTGGGTGGTTCAGTGGGTTAAGCATCTGCCTTCAGCTCAGGTCATGATCTCAGGGTCCTGAGATTGAGTCCTGCATTGGGCTCCCTGTTCGGCGGGGCGGGGGGGGCGACTGCTTCTCCCTCTGCCCCTCCGTCTCCCCATCCCCCTGCTCATGCTCTCTCAGTAAGTACAATCTTTAAAAATGAAAATTTAAAAATCTGACTATTCTAGAAGCCAGAGGATGTAGCTTCATTACTTATTAGCTGTACCATGAGCATTTCACTTACTTTCTCAGCACCTTGGTTTCTGCATTTGGAAAGGAAGGCTACTGTCTTTGTTTCGCTTCCCCCATTAAAAGACCCTGAGAAAATGCAAGTTGTGTATTTGGGAAGTGGTTCAAGGGAACTCGAATAAAGGAGTGGAGAAGTGAGCATAGAAAGAAAGGAAAGGTAGGAAAACCAATTACGAGTCCATGAGCAAGCCACTTCCCACTATGGGCAACAAGAGCTTCCTCCCATGAGCATTTCTCCGTGTAGACCACCATGTGCCTCAGAGGTATGCCCCCAAAGGATGTGCTTGATGGCCTATTTAAACACCATTTCTCTGCAGGCACTGGTTGAGGGCTGCTGGGTGGCCACTGGTGTGTACATTCTCAGGGAACTCTGGCCTACCACTGCGGGTGGGCCAGGCAGGCCCAGCCTCCAGAGAATACTGCCAAGAACATGAAAGTCAGGCAGCATATACCACAATGGAAAAGCCTGAGGGGGGTTCTCTCTAGGTTGAAGTGCTGACAAATTCAACTCAGTAAATACGGTTTTTTGTGGAGGGTGGGGGTGGGGAGGTGGAGGAAGCTATTTTGTAAAATTTTGCTGGCTAAGCAGCAAGACGCAAAGATGAGTAAGAAAGGGTCCTAGGTTCCAAGCGACTCAGAATCCAGGGGAAGAGGTAGTCGTGTTAACAGACATTATATTAACAATATTTACAATGTGAGAAATGCAAGATTAGACATTTGTTTGCTTTCACCTGCCAGACTGGGAAATGGTGAGGCTGTGGGGAGACAGACCCTCTCACTCGTGTTGCCAAGGGGAGCAATTTGGCAACATTTGTCAAAAATACAGATATGTTTAGCCTTTGATCCAGCAAGCCAGCTTCTGGGAATGTATCCCACAGATCTTTGTGCACATGAGCAAAATCGTGAACCTACAAGGTTATGCACTGCAGTGTTACTGTAACAGCAAAAGACCGGAAAAAAGGTAAGTGCTTTCAAAAAAGCCTGGTGAGGGATGCCTGGGTGGCTCAGTGGTTAAGCATCTGCCTTCGGCTCAGTCACGATCCCAGGGTTGTGGGATCGAGTCGTGCATCTGGCTCCCTGCTCATCAGGGAGCCTGCTCTGCCTGTTGTTCCCCCAGCTTGTGTTTGCTGTCTCTCTCTCTCTCTCTGACAAATAAATAAATTAATAAAATCTCTCAAGAAACAAAAAAAGCCTGGTGAAACACACTTGGGCACATCTGGAGTACCATGGATGGAGTACTTTGGGGCTATATCAAAGAAGGAAGGAGCTTGGCCCAGAGTAT
>LNAC01000828.1:288618-311173 GCA_002007465.1 Ailurus styani
TTTTTTTTTTCTTCTTTCTTTCCTTCCTCTTCCTACCGAGAAATAACCATTGTCTTACCGAATGGACTGAGGCTTGCGGTTTACTCTATTTTCCTACTGCACTAACTCAATAGGTACATACTTTCCCACAACAACTAACAAAAAATGCCTTTTGACAAGTGGTTTATACCAGCTGGACGTCATTTAAAAAAGCACTTCCCGGGTTTTTGTTTGACGAAGCATCACAAAGAAACACTTCGTTTTTGGAGCTTCACAAAAGGGGTGTTAAAGGGGTGTTCAATCCTCTTTCAGGCAAACGACTGTTATGTGGAAGCCCCCAGGCCTCCTGTGTCCTTGAGGACTGTCTGTGGCTTGAGGGAAAAGCAGCAAGTCTCTCCATAAGCGTCCTCTTGGCCCAAGCCCACCAGGGAGCTAAAGTATAATTAATGTTTGTAAAACATTTTTGAGATGGAAAACACCATTAACTTCAACCGCTGCTATGAAAAGTGTTATTTTCAAAACCTCACCGACACGCTAGCATCTGTCTTAACTAGTCCTGAGGGAGACGGAAAAGGCTGGAAGCACCACAGGGTGACAGAGACGGAGGTCCTAACAGGACTCCTGGCGCCAGGCAAGGAGGTGCTTGAGATAATGATATATGCCTCGCTGGCAGGCTGACTTCACTGCTGCTCTCCGGAGCGGTCTCCGCCAGCTCATGATTTACGTGAGTGGATAATGGAGACGCTCCTCTTTGTTCGACGCCTTGGATGTTGCTGAAACACAGTTTCAGAAGTGAACACAGTTTCCAAGCCAGACTGCGAGTCAGGAGACAGAGAGAGCCAGCTGGTGGGGGTGAACCTGCTGAGAGACTCGGACAGTAAGGGGGCCGGTCGGAGGCCACGAGGGCCCCAGGGGTGTCCAAAACGTGGGGCCACCAGGCTCGGCGGCCTCGGTGCCACCCCCTCAGGGCACGGCCCCCTTCCTGGTCAGAGGCAGGAAGGCAGAGAGTGGCAAAGCGAGGCTGAAGACTGTCCCTTTCTCCCAGCTACCCTGGCTTGGGTGGCAGAATGACCTAGAATCTGGGCCTTGCTTCAGCTTCTGCTCCCCGGAACCCTCGTGTTGCGCACCATCTGTGCGGCCAAGTCCTGGGCCTTGGGACACCAAGCACAGCAGGATGGAGACGCGCCTCTGGGCTGGATCACGTTAAAATGCCTCAGAAGGAACGTGGAAGCTGCTGGAACTCCTACCGAGGACCTCTACCAGACCGTGGCACCTTGCCCCTCCCGCCCTGTCCAAACCGACCCCAGCCGCGGGGGTAAGTCTGCCCCCGGTCGCCGCTGCCTGGTGGCTGGAGACTCGTGCCAACGACTTTCCAACTGCGAAGTCCTTAACAAGAGGCATTCGTGATGAGAGGGGGACTCGAATAAACCTGTAAAAGTTCGTATTTGTTTGCAAGTCTGTTCTCACGTTCTAAAAGTAAACACTTGGGTGTATCTTATCCTTTAAGACTTTGGGGGGAGAGAGCTGTGTGCACGCTTGAGAACTTGCACTCGGTGGTACACCTGCAGCGCTAGCGCTGGCTCTCATTCCGGTGCTGGGACTCAGTGCAGCCGCCGGACTGTAAGTTTGACTGTCCCTCACCTGACACCGCTTCGCTGTCCTGTGGAACTGAAGAAACCAGGCAAAGACACACAGATTAGGCCACTTTGTTTTCTTTCAAAGAGCACCCGCTGCGTTTCAAATGCAAGCCCAGCCCCTCCCCATGACGTGCAAGGCCTCGCACAGTCCAGCCCTTGTCCATCCTTGGGCCGCTCTCCCCCCTCACGCACGGCCCTCCGTCCACATCGCCTCCTTCTGTCCTCTCCACACGTCTGCTTGCATTTGCTCCTCCTAGAGTGCTCACACCCCTTCCACCCTCCCCCACTGGCTCGCTCTTTTCGTTGTTTTAGCTCTCTTCAGAGAGGACTGCCCTGACCTCTCAAACTAAGGAAGTCCCGCTCCCCAGTTAGTATCACCTTACCTTGTTTTTATAGCACCTACTACTCTGATTAAAGTACGTCTTCACTTGAATGTTATTATATCCAGGGTGTCCATTAAATGTCTCGTCCAAACTGAGATACCCTTGAGAGAGCCATTAATGATTATGGTGGGACAGCGAAATGCTAAAATAACAGGGCCCCCCGATGTACGGATCACTGGAATTGTAACATACTAGAAAGTGGAACCTTCCTGAGGGCGTGGATGGTGTCTAGCTTCTTCACTGTTGATCCCCGGGGTGTGGAAGCGTCCCTACGAGTGGTGTTGAATGAAGGACTTCCATGTGCACAGATGTACACACCTTATTTTTCCTTGTCATTATTGCAATTTTCTAGATATTAAAATATGTGCATGTATTTTTACCATTTTAAGAGAAAGAAATCTTCCCCAAATTATATCAACCGTATGGTAACTATGTAAGATGTATTAATATGGATGATGACTGATAAACACATAATTTTCCTTGGTTCTGCATGTGTTTCAGGGGTGGTATAATGGTTGGCTTTTATTTTCTTTTTCAACCTCTTATCTCTGTGACAATCCGGTCTGTAAAATTTTCAAAAACTAAAAGGAAAAAAATTGGAAGACAAAAGAATGTTTTCTTAAATAGCATATTGGACCCTGAGCTACATCTCCAGGTTTTTTGGCTTACCTGTTTTATGAATCCCAAGCTCCTCAAACACATCCGTCCAGAACCCCGGGGACCTGGCACAATCCAGGCCAGTACAATGGCGGTCCACTCCTTGCCCTTCTACCGATGTCTTAATTCCAGTAACAGTTATTTCAGCGTACCATACGTCGATGACAGAACCTGAATCACACTTACATCCGTGTGGCAGGAAGTCTGGGAAACGGGAGTTTTTAGTATTCTTGCCTTCACACACTAGAAGAAAGAATGGTGGTTGAATGGGCTGATCCATAATGATCCAAACTCTCTAGAAGCATTCATTGACTTAAAAAAATACTGAGTGCCTGCTATGGGCATAGCCTGGGATGAAGTCATCTTGTCAAGTTTGTTCATCCTCATTTAATTTTCTTTCTCCGTCATTATCGTCAATCTTCTGTTGCAGATTAAACACGTGATACTTTCTCTTTTCCTATAGAACTATACCTACTAGGTCTTGCTCTGATACTACGGTCAGTGGTGTTGAAATGCAGAGAACAATGGCTATAAATGACCTCAGAACTGTTATGTCAGAGGGGACAGAAGTTCACAGGGATCCCACTTGGCTGAACTGAATGAAATTCAGACTTGGTTGCTTCACTTCAGAGGAGGCATTTGTAGCTGGGGGTTTAGGACGGAGACCCGGGGCCAAGGAGAATTTTATACTGAATGTATGAACAAAATAGCAAAGTCCATGATGAAAATAGTCTGGCCAATTGGAACTGGATTTCCTGAGCTATACTGATTCGAACAAGCACTTGCTTATTGCTTTTTAATCAGTCTCAGGTTTTCAAACTAAGAAAACAGGATAATGGAAAGGGCACATCACAACTAGACAGCTGTGTGACCTTGATTAACCTCTCTGTATTCAGGGCTCTCTTTCATGGTGGTGTTGGGCCAAATAATCATCAAATTCTTATTCAGCTCTCATTTCCTATGTGTTAACGATATAAGCTAAATAATTATTTAATAACTGAATATTTAGATCAGAGAAATTCAAGTTCCTCATTAATCACTATCACGTTTCACATATTTTTCTGACATATCATCTACTGTCTATTCGTGTCAGGAGGGGGAGAGTACAGATGTTCTTTGCCCACAATATGTACACCCATATTCCTCTTCCTTGGTTCCCCCAACCCTTTAACTAAAAAATTGGGTTTATAGCCCAGTTTTCTTTAGGAATAACCACATTTCATACGAAGTCTGTCAGTAGTGATGGCTCTAAGGTATTAACACATTTCATAAACGTGGGCCTAAGATTCCTGGTGTAAATGTCATTATGGAGAAATTAAACGGACATAAGAATATGATCATGAATAATATTTAATAGTCATTGAATGTTAAAATTCCTTTAACAAGTTATATAGCTAATCAAAAAAACCATTCCATTTCTTTCATTTCCACAGACACCCATGTTGATAGAAATGCCATCATTTCTTTACTGGATGTATGCAGAATCCTACAGTCATTAGTGTTGTTGGGAACACCATCATCTCTTCTCAGAATATCTAAACCACCCGAAAAGAAATATTATGTTGTAGATATGTGACATCATACCTGGATACCTGCAAAATTTCATGGTAATTAATATGGTTAAGGACACACCACTGCTTGCTTGTCTAGACTAAAATATCCCAAGGCCACTAGCATGGTAAGGGACAGATCAGCTCTAACCTTTATACATGTAAAATTCCAAGGTCAGCACTATAGAAATGGACATAGTCATCATCTGCCTTCGTACCAGTAAAAGCCCCATGGTCACTGATATATTCAGACAAATACCATCTCTTACCTGAATACCTAGCAAGGTGCAGGATCAACATCATCGTAGGGACACATCATCCCTTGCTTGGATAACTGCAAAATCCCATGGTCATTATCCTGATTAGGGACACCATCAACTCTTACCTGGACATCTACAAATTTCCAAGAAATACACCTTAGTTAGAGACGCCTTCAGAGTGTGACAGATATCTGCAAAATTTCCCTGATCACTGCTTACAACTTACAAATACTTGCAAATAAACATGGTCACTAGGTTGGCTTCCAAAAAACAACATGGTCTACCTGGATATGTGCAAAATCTCATGAGCTCTAATTCTGGCATAAACACCATTATCATGTACTTAGTGCAAACAGAATTTTGCCTTCAATACCACACAGAGGTTCTCAGCAATCTCTTAACCGGAATCTGCAAGAGCCAAAAAGATAATGGTGTTTAATGATAATTCCATAACCCAGACACCTGAAAATCTAATGAGCACTGCAGACTTAAAAGGAACCATAAAATCTATCCAGATACTTACAATAATCCAGGGAGAAGACCTTGAATAGAGACATTTTCTCCTCTGGAGTGGGTATCTGCAAAAACACGAATCAAGAGATGATGGTTCAACTAAAAATAGCGTTCATTCATTCATTCAATTTTATTTCCTCACTAGCACAAGTTCAAGTTATTCATTCAGATGGAGTACATTTTTCTCATTTCATGCATTTTGAGCAATTTCACAGGCAGCTATTGGAAACTGAAAACATTGTTATATGACTTGAAAAGGTCATTTTCCCCTGGGACTGTTTTTGAGTCCCCTTATATACTTTTTAATTTTAATTCCAGTAAACATATGGTGTTATACTAGTTTCGGGTGTACAATATAGCAATTTGACAATTTCATACATCACCCAGTGCTCATCACGACCATAGTATTTAATTTGGGATTTTTCTGGTATATTTTCTTGAAGGCCTTCCATCATCTCTTGAGTGTATTCTACAAAAATTCATGGTAAAAACTGTGTTAGGAATACATTATCTGAACATCTGAAAGATCCTATCAAACTTATGAGGTCTATCAAATCTACCTGGAAACTTGCAAAAAGTTCAAGGTCAACCCCCCCAATTAGAGACACAATACTGTCTTGACAAGATAACTGTAAGAAGCCACGGTCAACAAAGAGGTGATGAGCAAAATACTAACTTACCTGGACACTTACGTAATCTCTGATGTTACTGATGTTATACAAACATTATATCTAAACTTTAAAATAATAAGGGCTAATGCTTACTAGCATCGATTGACAATATCATTTCTTACCTGAATACCTGCAAAAAAACATAGCAACACAAGGTTAGGAATACTACCCATACTTACTCAGGTGTCCGAATATTAGATGGTCTAGAGCATGGAAAAGGCTATCATCATCACTTACCTGGATTCAAACAAAATCCCTTTAATGATCATTATGAGGATTACCATGGTACCTTAACAGTAACCTGAAGAACACATTTTGACAGATGTGTTATAACACACTTTTATTACCTGGACTTTAATAATAACTTTGTCACTAGTGTCACTGCAAGACTCACTGAATCTTTTTTTTTTAATATTTTATTTATTTGTTAGAGAGAGAGTGTGAGCACAAGCCCAGGGAGCAGCAGGCAGAAGGAGAAGCAGGCTCCCCGCTGTGCAAGGAGCCAGATGCGGGACTCAAAAATAAACCCAAACCACGGTACTACTGTGATTTGCACCTTCATAATAATTACACGGAGATCTGCAAACTGCTCAACACTCACATGGTTAAACAAACTTTTTCTAAAATATTAAAACAGTAGGATAGCATGTAGCACGGTTTCTACAACTGGTAAAACATTATCCTTTCTTACCTGCAAACCTAAAAAAAAAAAAAACCCAAAACCCCCAAAACCCATGGTCAAACAAGAATGAACATCACTTACATCCGTACGTGACGACTGCATGGTCTGTAATGTGATGAAGGTGCGTATCATCGCTTACCTGGATACCAGGAACGTCACCTGTTAATAACCGTTCGGTTCACCATGATCTTGGCACATGAACCTGAAAAACACATTATGATATATGTATAAAAGAACACAACTTGTTCTACCAGGACATCTGCAAATAATGTTTATCACATTCATCACTGAAAAACATCAGCTGTACCAGAATCCTTGTATACTCCAAGGTCAAAATCATAGTCAGATGAGACAACATTTCCTAACAGGACACTGGCCAAATTCCCATGGTCACTACTGTGGCAGGCAACATCATCCTAATTGCCTAGATATGATACTACTTAACATTCAGAGATAAACAAAAATTTTCTCTAAAACATAGAAAATGAAAACTCATGGTTTCTATATGGGCAAGGGATCTATTATCATTTCCTACCTGAATACCCCTGAAGAAATCATGATATCAAGTGTTAGGGCCACCGTCAACACTTACCTAACTCTTTGGAGGTCGGATGGCCTGTCCCATGGTTTAGGCTCACATCCTCCCTAACCTGCAAACCAGCACCGTCCCTGCCCCCATTAATGACCCATGTTAGGTTCACCATGATCTCTTAATAGGGATATGAAAAAAATGTTATGAAACATATGTTTAAGGATACAACTTTTTCTAGCAGGACACCTGCAAATAACCTTGGTCACTTCATCATTATGACACATGTCAACTCTGGGTACTTACGATACTCCAAGGTCAACACCAATGTTAGAAAACTATCAATTCATGACTGGATACCTGTAAAAATCATATGGTGGGGAAAACCATGATAAATACCTGTGTACCTATGATCTCTTAACATGTATGGTGTTAAACAAATTTTATCTAAAATGTAAAAAACAAGAATTTATAGTCTCTAGAATTGGTAAGGGTTCTTATTTCTTACCTGAATCCCTGCAACAAAATCACGGTAATAAGAGTGTCAGCACATTACCAACTTACCTAACTATCTGTGGTTTCAGCCTAGCACATCACCTACCTCAATACCAGCAATGCCCCCCACGCCATTCATTGCTATGGATAGGCTCACGTGATCTCGTCACAGGTGCTGGCCAACATGTCGTGGTCTATGTGTTTGGTTCATGTCTCATTCTCCCCGTGCACCTGCAAATTGCCCTGTTACTTGTATCATCTGGGGACCCATAAAACATTACCTGGACACTCCCAGAACTCAGAGGTTAAACTGCAGTAAGGTTTACCTTCCTCTCTTGAAGGCATACCTGCAAATATCCCACAGTAATAATGCAGTTAGAACAATATAATAAGGGACCTGGATGTTTACCATTTCTCTGCCACTATGAGTGAGAAATACACTTTATCTCCGTATAAGAGAACAATAAAAACTACTACTTGCTTGTATTAGCAGGGCCCAATTAATGGAACTTGTACTTGCCAAAAACAAAGAAGTAGAAGTCCGGAACAAGGACGTCTATAATGACTACTATCAAGACCTGAGAGGGTTACCTGCAAAAATGTATGGTAATGCAGGTGTTAGGGCCACCGTCCTCACTACTTCTCTGTATGAAGATTACGTGACCTGTGCCGTGGTGTAGACCCATGTTGTCACTTACCCCAGTATCTGATACGTGCACATCGTTAACTACCAGTAATAGGCTCGCGGTGAGGTCTTCACGTGAACCTGGAAATAAATTGTGGAAATGTGTTTGGTCCTCGTCTCATTCTGGTGGGACACCAGCAAAACCCTCGGTTAACTGTGTCATCTGGAGATTCATCAATGTTCCCTGGATAATTGTAGAACTCTGGGGTTTTATCCTAATAATAAGAGATACCTTCCTCTCTTGAAGGGCTACCTGCAAAAATCCCCTGGTCAGTAAGGTGGTGAGGGACAATGTGATAAATTACCTGGCTCTCTGCCTATCCACCACTCAGGGTGTATAAAACATACACTCTCGGAATAAGAATACAGCAAAGTTTCATACTTACTAGTACTATTTGGGTCAATTTCTGAACTGCATACATGCCAAAAACATAGTTAACAGAGAGTCTTGAAAGCCCCATTGACATATGAAAAACAAGCAGCTCTCTAAGGAGGTAATGCCACATATTCTCATTCCTGCACGCTAGGAAAGGCCTTCACGGGGACACTGAGAACCACTAGGTGACACCATGTTAGGGAAACCATACTCACTCACTCAGATATCTGAAGATATCTGTACTGAGCTAAGACCCACTTTATCACTTCCTTGGTTCCCAGTAAGGTCCTGCTAACAACCATTGTCCGGTTCACATGATCTCATGACTGCTGGAACCTGAGGACACGATGGACAAGTGTGTTGAAGGACACAACATGTTTCATCTAAAAAAATTTTTTTAAAAAGTGCAAATAATCTTGATTACCTCCATTGCTCCAGGAACCACCAAGGCCCCTGGGATCCTGGCAGAGTTTAAAGGTAACCACCAGTGTTAGAGAAGCCATCATCTCTTTCCTAACTACCCAGAGAAATCTCATTGTAAGTACCGTGGTGTGGAACAGAGGAGTAAGTTACTGGGACACCTACCTATCCCTCAGTCGACTAATGCTTTCTAACAGCGGTTGGGACAACATCACAACTGAGTAACTGCAAAAGGAAAACAAACAAACCATGGTAACACAAACGTTAAGAACCCCATGACACTAAGATCTGAAGGTCAGATGGTCTGCAGGGTGCTTAGGGCACACAGCATCACTCACCTGATACAAGCCATGTCCCTTTAATGATCATTAGGAGGTTCACCGTGATCTCTTGACAGGAACCTGGAAAACACAATGTGGCGAATATGTCTATAGGCACACCTTCTGTACCTGGACCCCAAAAATTACCTTGTTCACTGCCATCACTGCAGAACCCATCAACTCTCCCTGGAACCTTGCAGTACCCTAAGATCTGTGCCATTGTTAGAGACGCCATCATCTCTTGACTGCTCTCCTGAAAAATACCAAAGTTATTCCTGTAACTCAAAGCTCAGTCATAATTATGTAGATATCTGTAAATTGCTCAACAATCACATCGTCAAACATAATTTTCTCTAACATGTAAAAGAGTAGGATAATACGGTCACTAGAATTTATAAGGTTTCTATAATTTCTTACCTGACTACCTGCAAAAGAGTATGATAACAAGAAACGTGAGGAACACATCACTTACGTAAATATCTGAACGTTAGCTGGGCCGTGCTGTAGGCCCACAGCAACACCCACCTCCACACAACAATGTCCAACATTAACTACCATTGATAGGTTCACCGTTAACGTGCTGACATGAACTTGAAATACATACTGTAGTAAATGCCTCATTTTACTTCCACATCTTCAAAGTCCCTTGTCACTTGTATCATTTTGGGATCCATCAACAGCACCTGGATACTTGCTTGCAGAATGCCAAGGTCAAACCCTAAGAAGAGACACTGTCCTCTCTTTAAGGGTACCTGGAACCCCTTCGTCAATAACACCATAAAGGAAAATATAGTAAGTTACATGAATACCTGCATACCCATCTTTCATTAGTATTAAATATGTGTTATCTAAAGAAGAACAGACAAATCTCACTCTTACTAGTATTACTAGGGACACATTAATTTCTTAACTATATAATGACAAAAACTAGGTGAATGTAAGAGTCTCAAAAACATTCATTTTGTAGACACTGAGATTGAGAATGTCTCTAATGAGTGACTGTCACATCATCTCCTACCCATACACTAGCAAAGCCCTTCACAGGATGCCTGCAAAAAAACCACGGTAACACCGTGTTGAGAGAGCCCATCGTCACTTAGCTAGAGATGTGAAGATCAGATGATCTGTACTGGGGTAAGACCTACTTTACCACATACCTGCTCACTACCGAGGTCCAACTCACAGCACTGGTTAGGTTCACTACGATGTCATGGCTTCTGGAAACTTTCAAAAACAAGTATTTAGGGGTGGAATGACACAGTTTGTTTGACTTGTAAGAATCAAAAACGAAACGAAAAAAGGTATCAGCAAATCAGTTTATGGTCACATCATTAAGGGAACCACCAATACTACCTGGATCTTGCAGAACTTTTCAGAACGTCAACATCTGTTAGAGACGGATCATCTCCAAGCACCTGTAGAAATCTCCTGGTCAATACTGCAGTGTGGAACAGGAGGATGACTTAGTGGCACGCCTTCAAATCCTGTCATCGCTCAGGTTAAGCACACATGATAGGTGAACTCTCAAAATCATTAGAGCTATACATGCGACAGTATCATTTCTTCACTGAATTCCTGCATAAAAACAAACGGAAAAGTTAGGAACACTGTCCATCCTTCCCTATGTATCTGAAGATCAGACTGTGTTTAGGGTGCCAAAGGCCCATGTCATTACTAACCTAGACACGAGCAAAGTCTTATTATTGATCATTAGGATATTTACCATGAATTTTGATAAGAACTTGACAAACACATTGTAAAAAAAGTATCTATAGGGGTGCCCGGGTGGCTCAGTGGGTTAAAGCCTCTGCCTTCAGCTCAGGTCATGGTCTCAGGGTCCTGGGATCGAGCCCAGCATTGGGCTCTCCGCTCAGTAGGGAGCCTGCTTCCCTCTCTCTCTCTGCTTGCCTGTCTGCCTAGTTGTGATATCTCTCTGTCAAATAAATAAATAAAATCTTCAAAAAAAAATAGGTATCTATAGATATAGCTTTGCTGTTGGGAGACTGCAAGTAGCCTTCTTCACTACCATCACTGCAGGACCCAACATCTAACTCTCCCTGGATTCTCGCAGTACTCCAAAGTCTATGCCATTGTCAGGAACACCATCAGCTCTTCCCTGCTCACCTGCAGAGAGACCCTCATTACTACTGTGCTACACAATTCCATCATCATTCTGTGCAGAACCACAAATTGTTCAGTGCTCTCATGGTTAAAAACAAATTTCCTCAAAAATATAAAAGAGTAGGATGACGTGATTGCTAGAACTGACAAAACCACTATCATTACTTCCCTGAAAACCTGAAGTAAATCACATGGTAAAACAAGTTTAGTCCATGATTATCACTTAACTAGGTATGTGAACGTCAGTTGGTCTTGCGTGGTGAAAGTATACAATATTGCTCATCTGGATACCAGCAATGTCCCCTGTTAACCATTAATTTTGTCTTGATCTCTTAAGAGGAATCTAAAAAAACACAGGATACATGTGTAAAAAATAGAACTTGCAGCATTGACACCTCCAACTGATTACCCTGGCCACTTCCTTCATTATGAGAACATCAACTCCATCTGAATATCTGCAGTACTCCAAGATCAAGACCATTATCAGATATGACATTTTGTTATGAAACACCTGTAAAATTTCCGTGGTTACTGCTAGGGTTAGGAACATTATGGTAATTACCTGAATGTGGCAATCTCTCATTACTCACCAGGATAACATTAAAATTTCTCTAAAATATAAAAAGAGAAAAATACATGGTTTCTAGAACTGGTAAGGACTATCATTTCCTACCTGAATACCTGCAAAGAAAAACGGTAACAACTGTTGGGAAAACCATCACCTAGCCAGCTACATACGGAGAGTGGAAGGCCTGGGCTAGGCCCACATCACCACTTACCTGCACACCAGGAACATCCCCAGTGATGAGCAGTGTTAGGTTCATCATGATTTCTTAACTGGAAAGACACTGTGAATATGTGTTAAAGGACATAACTTTTTCCTATCAGGAAACCTACAAATAACATCGTTCACTTCATCATTATGAGACAGATCAACTCTACAGGATGCTTAAAATAATCCGAAGTTAATACAGATAAAACTGTCATTCTGTGATTGGTCACCTGTAAATATCCTATGGAGAGTACTATCGCAGGGAATATCATGATAAATACCTGTATACATGCAGTCTCTCAACACTCATAGGGTTAAAAATGAACATTTCCAGAAATAAAGAAAGTGGAGAAACATGGTCTCTGGGACTGGTGAGGACTCCATCATTTCTTACCTCATATCCTAAAAAAAAAAAAAAAAAAAATTCACGGTAACAAGAAATGTAAGGACACTCATCACTTACCTAGGTATATGAAGGCCAGATGGTTTGTGCTGTGGTTTTGACCCACAGGATCACTTACACCCATACCAGCAACGTCCCACGTTAACTATCACAGATAAACTCACTGTGAGGTCTTGACATTAACCTGAAAAAACACATCATGGAACATGTTTTTGGAACAGGAATGACTCTACTTCCACACTTGCAAATTACCTTGGTCACGTGTATCATTTCAGGACCCATTGGCACTACATGGATACTTTTACTTACAGAACTGCAAGGTCAGACCCTGGGAAGAGATATCTACTTCTCTTGAAGGGATACCTGAAAAAATTCCCAAGGTCAAGAGCACGATGATGATATAGGATAAACTATTTGGATTAGATATTATTTCTAAATAAGATTATGAAAAATCTAATTTTTATTAGTATTATTAGGGTCAAATTAATGTCTTCACTATATACATGCCAAAACAAGATAAACATGAGTCTTGAACATGAATTACATAGTTATCTGAAAATAAAAATGTCTCTAGTAGGTTAATGTCACATAGACCAGCAAAGAACTGAATAAGATATATGCAAACAGACAGGGTAACACAAGTATTAGAGACATCATCCTCACCTACCTTCATACTGAAGATCAGATGGTTTGCAATGTGACAAGATTCACTTTATCATGTACCTGGTAAACAAACATTGTTAGGTTGACTGTGTTTTCTTGAAAGGAAACTGAAGAAACACACAGGATCAATATGTTTAAGGACACGACTTGTTCCACCAGAACACCTGCTAATAATCCTTTTCGCTTCCATTATTACGGAACACATAACACATATCGACTCTACCCTGATACTTGCATTAATTCAGGTCAACACCTTGGTCAGAAGAAAGTCATCGTGTCTTAACAGGATTCCTGCAAAAACACTGTGGTTACTCCTGGGGTGGGAACCCGACAATTACGTATACAGTCAACTCTCAACACTCACAGGGTTAAACACAGTATCTCTAAAATGTAAAAAGTGTAGAGTCATGGTCACTAGATTTGGTAAGGACTATCATCTCTTACCTGAATACCCACAATGAAATCACAGGAACAAGAGGTATTAGGGACACCATCCCTTACCTACATACAGGATCAGGTGGTCTGGGCTGTGGTTCAGGCCCCATCATCACTTACCTCAATACATGCTGTGTGCCTCATTTACCATGACTGATGTCTTAACATGAACCTGAAAACACAGCATAGAAAACTTGTTGTACACATATTTTATTCTACCAGGATAACTGCAAGTTCTCTAGGTCACTGCATTACTTTGTGAACCCCTTCAACATTACAATATGTACAACTCAAAAGGTTAAATTCCAGTTAGATTTACCTTCATCTCTTGAGGGGATACCTGCAAAGATCCCACAGTCATTATCACGAGTATGGAATATATGAGAAATTATCTGGATAACTCATTATAGGTCCATTGGTATGGGTATAAAAACACACATTATCTCTGAACGAGGAGATAGTAAAAGCTCAGGCTAGTGTTGTTAAGGACAAATTGATTTCTGAATTGTGTGTATGTCAGAAATATCAGTATAAAGGTCTAGGAAACGTTAATTGCCTATATATATGAAGATAAGAAATCTCTAACGATTTATTGGCACATCATCTCATATTTTTATACTAGCAAAGAACTTAATGGGATACCAGCAAAAAGCATAGTCACACTATGTTAGGGACACCATCCTCACTCACCTAAATATCCAAAGATCAGATGGATCTGTATTTTGGTAGAACCAATCTATCACATACCAGGTTACTAGCAAGGTCCCGTCAAGGACCGTCATTGGCTTCATTGGGATGTCCCAGTGATTGGAACCTTAAAAAATACAACAACAAGTGTGTTGAAGGACACAACTTACTCTACCTGGAAAAAAACACGGTACCTACAAATAATCTTGGTTACTGCCATTATTAGGGAAACCATCATCACTACATGGATATTGGCAGAACTTTAAGATTAACACCATGATCAGAGACATTACCTTCCAGAGTAATGGTAGGAATCTCACAGACAATATTGTGGGGTGAACAGTAGGGTAACTTACTTAGACACCTGTATCTGCCTCCATCACTACTAAGTTTAAACACCCATTGAATAGAAACTCTACAGTACTAAGGGCTAATGCTTACGACTAACATTGTTTGGGATGATATCATTTCTTAATTGAACATATGCAGAAAAACATGCTATCACAAATGTTAGGACCATCCACACTAATCTAAGTATTTGAAGATCAGATTGTTTGTAAGGTGCTTTAGGCTCATGTCATCACTTACCCGAATATAAGCAAAGTTCTGTTAATGGTCATTGTGAGGCTTACCATGATTTCTTGACAGCAACCTGAAAACCACATTATGACAAAGGTGATTATGGACACACTTTTCCTCTTAGGACCCTGAAAATAACCTTGTCAGTTTCATCATTGCAGGACCCATGAACTCTACCTGGATTCTTGTGGTACTCCACCATCTACACCACTATTAGAAACACCACCGTCTCGTGAATGGTTATCAGCAAACATACCACGGTTACTAGTGTGATGCACAACTCCACAGACTGATCAACACTCACATGGTTAAACAGAAATTTTCTCTAAAATAGATAACAGTAGGACAACATGATTGTTAGAATGGGTAAAACATTAGCATTTCTTACCAGCACATCTTAAAAGAATCACAAGATAAAAAACACCTTACACATTACTTATACACACACACGCAGATCAGAGGGTCTGATGTGGTAAGATACATATCACCACTTACCTGGATATAAGAAATGTCCCCCATTAATGACCACTGTTAAGTGCTTCATGATCTTGAAGGGACCTGAAAAAGTAACATGATGATATATGTGTAAAGGGATAGGACTTGCTGTAACCAGAACACCTGCAAATAACCTTTGTCACTTCTACTATTATGAGAATGTCAACTCTACCTGAATGCTTGCAGTACTCCAAGGTCAAGGCCGTTGTAGAGGACACCTGCAAAATTTCCATGGTCACTACTATGGTTGGGAACATCATGAAAAATATCTGGATATGGCAATCTCCCAACACTCACAGGGTTAAACAAATACCTTTTCTAAAATAAAAAAAGTAAAAACTCAGCATTTCTAGAATTGGTAAGGACTATCAATTCCTACCTCAATACTTGCAAAGAAATCCTGGTAACAACTCTTAGAGACACCATCACCACTTACCTAGCTATTTGGAGATCAGATGGCCTATGCTGTGGTTTAGGGCCACATCCTCCCTTACCTGCATACCAGCAAAGTCCCTGCCCCCATTAATGACCGATGCTAAGTTTATCATGAGGTCTTGACAGGAACCTGCAAAACACATCATGAAATTTGTGTTAATGGAAACAACTTTTTCTGCCACGATACCTGCAAATAACATTGTTCACTTCATCATTACGGAACAAAGCGACTCAAGCATTAAAAGTTAGCACCAATGTCAGAAAACCATCAGCGTTTGGACACTTCTCAATATCATACAGATAGTACTACGGAGGAGAAAATAAGAGAAATACTTACATATATGTAATCCCTCAACACTCACCGTGTTCAACATAGACTTCCCTGAAATATAAAAGTGAAAACTCATGTTTTCTAGAGTGGGGAAAACCATCATTTCTTTCCCGAACACCTGTAAAAAAATCATGGTAATAGGAAGTGTGAGGACACACAATCACTTACGCATGTGTATGAAAATCTGATGGTCCGTGCTGGGGCGCGGGCCCACATCATCACTTACCTCGCACCACCAAGGTCCCTGATGAACTACCATGGAAGAGACTCACTGTGACGTTCTGAAATGAATCGAAAAAACACACTGTGGAAAATTTTTTCTGTTTCCTTCTCATTTAACCCATACGCCCATAAATTTTCTGGTCACTTGTATTGTTTTGAGATCCATCAACACTACCTGGGTACTTGCAGGACTCCAAGCTTGAAGCTAGGAAGAGACTGGTTCCTCTTGGAAGGGATACCTACAAAAAAGCCACGGTCAATAATGCTGTGATGGACAACCAGGATATTGGCATATCCTTCCATCACTGCTAGTTTAAAAACACAGTAGCTCCAAACAAGGATACAACTCTCATTCTTACTAGTATTAGAGGAACAGATTAATTTCGTACCAGAAGACATGCCCAAACAATGTAAATATTAGAATCTTCAACATATTAATGCATAAGTATCTAAAAATAAGAAATAAAATATAAAAGAAATATAAAATATAAAAGAAATAAAATAAAATATTCTTATAAAAATAAGAATGTCTCAAGTAAGTTAATGTCACATCATCGTATACCTGTGTACAAGGAAAGCTCTTAAGCTAGCCCTGATATCTGCGGATAAATACAGTAACACAAGTGTTAGGGGCGCCATCCTCACTTACCTAGACGTTGAAGATGAGATCAGTCTGTATTGTAAGACCCATGTTAGCACTGACCTGTTTACTAGTAAGGATCCATTAACAAGCGCTGTGAGGTTCACTGCGTTCTCCTGACAAGAACCTGAAAAAGCACAAGCAACAGTGTGTTTGAAATGCAAATTATTCCATAGGAACACCTAAACATAACCTTTTCACTCCCATGACCATGGAACACATCGACTCTATCTAAGGACTTCCATCACTCAGGGCAACACTGTTGTCAGGAGACGCTATCATTTCTTGACCAGACATCTGCCAGATTCTGCGGTTACTACTGCAGTGTGAGCTCCATGACCATCATCTGTATGTGTGCAATCCGTTAATGCTAACAGGGCTCTACATTTTCTCTAAATACGAAAGTGGAAATTCATTGTTTTTATTACTGGTAAGTGCCACATCATCTCTTACCTCAACACCTGCAAAAATACAATGGCGACGAGAAATGGTATCATCACTTACCTAGCTATGGAGAGATAAGATGGCTTGTCCTGTGCTTTAGGGGCACAGCCTCCCCTATCTGTGTCCTGGTGTAATGCTCCCTGCTAATGCCCACGGCTGGGTTCATCACTATGTCTTGACAGGAAGCTGAAAAACACACTGTGGCAAATGTGTTTGGTACAAGTTCATTCTAACAGATGGCTCCAAATCCCCCTGGTCCTTTGTATTACCCTCAGGACCCATTCACGAGGCCTGAATATACTTGTGAAACTCCGAGGTCAGCCCCGAGTAAGAGCAATCTTCCTCTCTTGAAGGAATGCCTGCAGAAATCCCATGGTTGGTAAAACGGGGATGGACAACACGATAAAGGACCTGGATTTCTGAAAGTTCCCCAATCGGTCCCAAACCATCTCTAAACAGTCATAAATTCTCAGGCATACTAATTGTTAGGGACAACTTAATTGCATACATACCTGACACCAGGTTACTGTTAGAGTCTGCCCAGTATCATTCATTGCACAGATTTCTGAAAAGAATGTCTCCTGGAGTTAATGTCACTGCATCTCACACCTGGTTACTAGGAGAACTTTAAGAGTTTATCTGCAAAAAGATGGTAACACAAATGTGAGAGACATCATTCTCACTTGCCCTGATAATCTAAAGATGAGATGCTCTTAACCGTAGGTAAAACTCTCTTTAGCATTTAACTGGTTCCTAACAAGATTTTGTTAATGACCATTATTCTGTTTGGAGTGACTGCTTGACAGGAACCTAAAAAAAAAAAAAAAAAAGTGCAGCAAACGTGTATAAGGCAACAACTCATCCTGCCAGGGTATCTGTAGGTAATTTTGGTTCACTCTCTCACTGTGGGAACCATCAACGTGACCTGAATCATGGCAGAACTTCAAGGTCAACACGATATGGGAGACATCATCACCTCTTGACTGACCACCTGGAAAAATCTTATGGTAGTAACTGTGGTGTGGAACCTAGATGACCAACCTACATAGATCTTGGTCACTACTGATGTTAGACACCATTATATATAAACTCTGGGGGTGTGTGGTTAATTAAACATTTTTTTTAAGGAGGCTCTAGGCCCAATGTGGGGCTTGAACTCACAACCCGAGATCAAGAGTCCCGTGTTCCACTGACTGAGCCTTAATTGTGTAAGAGCTAATGCATGCTAGCATTGTTCAAGATACTATTTTTTACCTGAATACCTACCAAAAAACCCAAAACGAAACCACGGTTACATAAATGTTAGTGATGCTATCAAACTTACCTGGAAATATCCAGATCAGAAGGTCTGTGGGGATGCTTGTGGCATATCATCACTTACGGCAATACAAGCAAAGTCGCTGATAAAAATCATTATGAAGTTCACCATGATCTCTTGACAGGAACCTGAAAACCGCACTGTGACAAGTGTGTCTACGGACACATTATTTCCCACCAGGACACCTGCAAATAACCTCATCTCTGCCTGGATACCTGCAGTACTCCAAGGTCTGCACCACTGTTGAAAATACTGTCACCTCCTGACTGCTGTCCAGTAACACGCAGTCACTACCGTGACACGGAAGTCCGTAGTCGTTACATGGATACCCATAAATCACTCAAAACTCCCAGGGTTAAACGTATTTTCTCTGAAATAAAGAAAGGTACATGGTTACTGGTATTAACAAGGGTACTACCATTTTTAAACTTAAATACCTAAACAAACAAATGGCAAGTGAGAGAAATATGGCAACCAAAAGTTTAGGCAAGCGAATATTACTTATTTCTATGTGTATGAAAGTCAGAAGGCCTGTGCTTTGGTTTAGGCCCACTTCATCACTGACCTTGACACCAGCAACGTCCCATGTTATCTACTGATAATGGGCTTATCATAATATTCATACATGAGCCTGAAAACCACATTGTGGAGAATAAATCCTTCTTCTGCTACACCTGTGATTTCTCTTGGTTACTCGTGGAACTCTCAGGTGAAAGCTGAGGACATACCTTCCTCTCTTGATGGATACCTACAAAAATTCCATGGTCAATAATGCTATGATAGATTATGTGACAGAATATC
Source organism: Ailurus styani (assembly GCA_002007465.1). Taxonomy (NCBI): domain Eukaryota; kingdom Metazoa; phylum Chordata; class Mammalia; order Carnivora; family Ailuridae; genus Ailurus; species Ailurus styani. The sequence goes on from LNAC01000828.1 coordinate 308,122, forward strand.
CGGATCCCTCTGTCACTCCAAGTGTTAAATAAATAGTATCTCTAGACAAGAATACAGAAAATCACATTCTTACTAGTGTTATTAGGGACACATTAATTTCCTAACAGAATACATCCCCAAAACAGCATAAATATAAGAGTGTCAAACATTAATTACATAGATATTAGGAAATAAGAATATCTCTAATAAAGATAATGAATGTCATTATCAACTCATACCTGTATACTAACAAAGACCCTCACAGTACACCTACAGACACGGTAACACCAGTGTTAGTGACACCACCCTCACCTACTTTCATATTGAAGAGCAGATGCTCTGCATAGTGGTAGAACCCACTTTACCACTTACCAGCTTAAGAGCAAGTTTCCATTAATGAATATTGTTATGGTCACTGGGTTTTCTTGACAAGAACCTGAAGAAACACACAGGATAAATGTGTTTAAGTACACAACTCGTCCTACCAGAACTCCTGCTAATAATCCTTTTCATTTCCATTGTTATGGAACACGTCAACTCTACTTTGATACTTGCATTAATTCATGTCAACACCCTTGTCAGAAGAGACCATCATGTTTTAACTGGACTCCTGCAAAAATACTGTGGTTACTACTGGCACGGGAACTCCATGACAATTATAGATATAATCAAATGTCAACACTCACACAATTAAACATGTTATCTCTAAAATGTAGAAAGTGCAAAGTCATGGTCACTAGAGTTGGTAAGGACTCTATCATTTCTTACCTGAATACCAGCAACAAAATCATAGTAACAAGAAGTGGCAGGGACACAATCACTTATGTGTCCTATGTAGTAGGATCAAAAAGGGTGTGCTGTGGTTTAGGCCCACATTATCACTTACCTCGATACCCCTGTATGCCGCATTAAATATGACAGGTGAGGCCTATTAATCACGAGGTCTTCATGTAAACCTGAAAAACACAATGTGGAAATGTGTTCAGTACATGCTCTGTTCTACCTGGTCTGGTCTACTGCAGTTTCCATTGGTCAAGGGCATCCCTTTGAGACTCATCACCACCAACTGGATATTTTAGCAGTCCAAGACTAAACCCTGGTTAAGAGAGACCTTCTCCTCTTAAAGAGATACCTGTAAAATTTCCATATTTAATATTGTGAAGGTGGACAATATGATAGAATATCTGTATACCTGCCTATCCTTTTATCAGTAGGAGTGTACAAAACACAATCTCTGAACAAGAATACAGTAAAATGTTGTGCTTACTCATATTGTTAGGGATGAATTAATCTTACTGCATACAATCCAGAAATATAGGTAATATAAGACTATTCACAACATCATTAGTTACATACGTACCTGAAGACACAAAGGTCTGATGAGTTAGTGCAATGTTGTCTCATACCTGTACAACAGCAAAAACAAGCATGATACCTGCAGAAAAAAACATGCCAACACTGTGTTCGGGACACCATCCTCACTTACCTAAGATATCTGAAGAACAGGTGATCTCAACTATGGTGTAATATCCACAATATCACATACCAGGTTATGAGCAGGGTCCCATTAATGAGCATTTCTAAGTTTGCTGTAACAGGACGAACTACCATAACCTGAAAAAACACAATTGACAAGTATGTTTCAGACAAAAGTTGTTTTGTTCTTCCACAGGAGGCCTACATGCCCCCACTGGGGCTGGTGCCACATCTCTAGTGATCCCTGAGAAGTTCCAGCACATTCTGTGAGTATACAACACCAATATCGATGGGCAGCAGAAAAGAGCCTTTGCCATCCCTGCAATTAAGGGTGTGCGGTGAAGATATGCTCACATGGTGTTGAGGAAAGCAGACACCGATCTTCCCAAGAGGGCAGGAGAGCTCCCTGAGGATGAGGTGGAATGTGCGATCACCATTACGCAGCATCCATGCCAATGTAATACCCGAGACTGGTTTTTAAACAGACAAAAGGACTTGAAGGATGGAAAATAAAGCTAGGCCCTGGCCAATGGTCTGGACAACAAACTTTGTGAAGACCTGGAGTGACTGGAGAAGATCCAGGCCCACAGAGGGCTGTGCCACTTCTGGGGACTTCGCGTCCAAGGCCAGGACACTAAGACCACAGGTCGCCATGGCCGCACTGTGGGGGTGTCCCAGAAGAAATAAATCTGTAGGCCTTGTCTGTCAATAGTCCATACACCTAAAAAAAGAAAAAGTTGTTTCACCTGGGGGAAAAAGAATACCTATAAATAACACTGGTTATATCCATCACTAGAAAATCCATCAACACTATTTGGGTCTTGGCAGAATTCGAACTTAAAGGCCAACGCCATTGTTAGAGAAAGCATCGTCTCCTGAGCACCTGTAAAAAAAATTCCACGCTCAACACTGTGGTGTGGAACAGTAGGATAACTTACCTGGACACCTGCATATCTCTCTGTCACCACTTGGGTTAAACACAAATTATATCTAAACTTTAAATAATTACTATCATGGTTACTAGCATTTGTTGGGACTGTATCATTTCTCACCTGAATACCTGTAAAAACAAAAACAAAAAAATATAGTCACAAAAAAGTTGGGAAATCCATTCACACTGATCCACCTATTAGATGGTTAGATTGTTTATAGGGTATTTGAGGCTCACATCATCACTTACCTGGATAAAAGCAAAGTCCTATTATTGATCATTATGAGGTTCACAAGGATTTCTTGACAGGAACTTGAATAACACACAGTGACAAATGGGTCTGTGGAATACCCTCTCTACCAGGTCATAGAAATAATCTTGTGCACTTACATCATCGTAGGACCCATCAACTCTACCTGGGATCTTGCAGTACTCCAAGGTCTATGCCATTGCCATTACGTCTTGATTGATTGCCTACAAGAATACCATGGTAACTTGTGTGACCCACAACTGTTCATAAGATGAATATCCAAGAATTGCTAAATATTCACATGGTTTTATGTAAATTTCCTCTAAAATATAAAAAAGCTGGATAATAGGTTTGCTAGAATTGGTAAAAACACTGCCATTTCTGCCTGAATGCCTTAAAAAAAAACAAAAACAAAA
>LNAC01000828.1:361914-386650 GCA_002007465.1 Ailurus styani
TGGGGGGGGGTAGTCTTTTCCCGAACTAGCCACCTCTCTAATGAGTCTGAATTGTCAGAGTTACCTTCAAACCCTCATGTGATGGACAGATTAAATAAAAAGCCAAACTGCTGTACCTGAAAACCATTCCACCCTTTCTTTAGCAAGGAGAGCAGAAATGAAACTTTCTTCCCATACCTAAGTAATGAGAGGTTTGATGTACATGTTATCCTTAGCGGATTCTTTTCCTTCAGCCTACCTGCTCCCATGTGTTTTTAGCTCTGAACTTCCTTCCTGAAAATATGTCATTTTCATTTGTGCCCAGAAAGAAAACTTTTTACCCTTGTTTTTCCAGGTTTAAATATCGAGTGTGTTGGTTAGTTTTGTCAGCAAACAATGAAGAGGTAAGCAGCCAGGAAATATCGGCGGCCAGGAAATATCACGGGGTCTAGAGACCCAGATCCTCACAGAGGCCCGGCGGCCTTGGGTGTGATAGAATAATGACTCCTACTCTTGTATTTATGCCACAGCTCTAAACACACGTGAACTTACACAATAGCTTCTAATAAAAACACACATAACGTTGGGTGCACACAATAGCAGCAGAAAACGAAAATCGTATGAAGGCAGAGAAGCCAAATATGGAAGCCATATGGGTTAATACCTTTACTGTCAATAAGTGGAAAATTTAACCTGGGCGAAAATGTAAGCAGGTTACACATGAAGCTTCTTAGTTTACAGAGGTGCTCGCTCATACTGCTAAAATCTAAATCCTTTATTTGCAAGAGCTTGAATTACAGGTTATGCAATGATTTAAATAGTTTTACCAAAAAATCAAGAATGTTATGGTCAAAGGGCGATTAACATGAATGTAGCCCAAGAACAGTTTCTAAAATGGAGATGGTTAACCAATATCACAGGTATTTTCTTATCAGTGATATAGTTATCACCAGTGTCTCAGAAGTTCATGTTCTCATTCCTACTTTGAAAGTACAATTGCTATTAGAACTCAGGCAGCTCTCAGATGGCTCAGTTGGTTAAGAGTTCGACTCTTGGTTTTGGCTCTGGTCGTGATCTCAGGGTCTCAAGATGGAGCCCTCCGTCAGGCTCTGAGCTCTGCTCAGAGTCTGCCTGAGATTTTCTCTCTCCCTCTGTCCCTCCCCCCTGCTCATGTAGGCACCCCCCCATCTCTAAAATAAATAAATAAAAATATTTTTTAAAAAAGAACTCAGGCAGTTCTTGTTTGTGATGCTTTAATTAAGAAGCACATGTACGCCTATACTGAAATCTTTTGCTAAGTGAATTTTAATATAAGTGGTTTTCTTTGTAACTCCATGCATTTTGGCATTTTGTTTATGCATTTAAATGATTACTCTGGGCAAGGTACTATGGGCTTCACCAAACCACCAATAGGCTCCATAGCACAGAAAAAAAATCAGACGCCTGCTCCAAAGAGGTAAGACACTAACTTAACACGGTACAGAACACTCTGATGATCTAACTTGATACACATTATAGGTTTGGAAAATCTAGAAGGGAGATAAGGTGGTATGTCTCTTAAATTGTAAACCTCTTTCTGATAAAAAAATAAAAATAAGAAACATTTTTAAAAATCCCATGATCTTGAGTATTTGCTAAAGTTATAAAGAGCCACCAGAGAGTGAGATTCAAGGGGTCCTACACCCTGCTTTTTGAATTGTATCCTCTTCACCCAGTGACTAAAACTTGGACATTTTCCTTTGGCTGTATGAATGTGGCCTTTGCCATCTTTATCTAAAATAATTTCCTTCTGAATTAAGGTATGAAAGGGCAACCAATCAGCTGAGTAACAAGAAAATGGCCCCAGAGTGGGCCAGATCCTGATGTTATCAGTTATGTTTTAATATCACACATTACATGCCATCTCGGGCCTCCTAGTGTTCCTGTAATCCTCTTGAGTACCCTTCAGCTACATTCTGGCACCCCTTTGGAAGGCTGGAATGTCCCATCGCTCCTGCTTACACGGCCCTATTCCCACAGAACCTCCTTAGACTGCCCAACCCCAACATCGGCTAGAGGCAGACTTATAGTACTTTACGCTCTTATCACTGAGCATTTTTCCAGCATCAAACATTATTTGTCTCTCAAAGTACTGTAATCCTGGCTCTATCCTACTTAATATTTTTTGCAGGAAATATTTAAGTACCTTTTTATTAAAGTTTAACATACATAAGGAAAAATGTACATGTTATACGTGGAAGCTTGATGAATTTTTGCCAAGTGAACATGCCTGTGTAAACAGCACCTGGAGTGAGAAACTGAACATCACTGATACCCCAGGAGCTATCCTGTGACCCCTTCCTGGCCCTGGGCCCCCCCAACCCCACCAACAGTAACCACAAGTTTGACCTCTAACAGCACAATTAGTTTTGCCTGTATTTTTTTCATACTTTATAGAAATGAAATCGTCAATTATCACATTTGGGTCTGGCTTCTTTCGCTCAACAGTGTTTGTGGGATTCAGGTTACTGGAAAATTTTAAACTCCAAAGTTTAATTCTTGTTTATCCCTTTTGAAGGTTAGTGTATGGTATGGGGAAAAGAACAAAAATATTTCTTTTAGAAAAGCTGACTCTCCGAGGACCTAAGAATCCAAGCCTCCTGGTTTAGACAGTACTATTTTTTACTTGTTCTGTGCTTTTTCTTGGAAATTGAACTATGATTATCATTCTGTTTCCTGTCCAGAGTTAGCATTGAGTACAACGAAGCCATGCGCTGGGGTATATTGAACACTTTGCACAGAAATTGTATCTGAACCCTTGAAAGCAATTACACTTAGAAGTTAGACCTTACTGGGGCACTTGGGTGGCTCAGTCTGTTAAGCATCTGCCTTCTGCTCAGGTCATGATCCCGGGGTCCTGGGATCGAGTCCCTCATCTGGCCCTCTGCTCAGCTGGGAGTCTGCTTCTCTCTCTCACTCTCCCTCTGGGCACTCTCTCTCTCAAATAAATAAATAAAATCTTAAAAAAGAAGAAGAAAAAGTGAGATCTTAATGCCATTCAAAGCCACCCAGAACATCATAGTTGCACATTTAAAGTAAACCAGGGTGTACTCCATTATTACTTGCTTATAATCCCTTCTCGTGCCTGCTTCTCTGTGTTATAAGTCTTATGACATAGACGAACAAAATCTGAATCGGAAAGCTGAATCAGAATCAGAAAGCTGAGCAGGGGATAAAAGACTCCTATTTTGTTCCAAACCTGGGCTCATCCAGCTGAGTCATACTGATCCTTTGAGCCTCAGTTGCCCTCATCTCTCAGGCTTGAAGAAAAGAATGAGACAATGTGTAAGAAAGGCTTCACACACGTGTATTACGCCACACACAGTTGCAAGCCCCCTACATCACTACGCTCTCTCATTCCACACTTGCTGTTCTTACGGTAGATTTGACTCCTTCTGTCTGCTTTCCGATTCTTTGTCATGACCTTTTCTCCACTTGATTGCTCATTATCCTTTCCTACCTGTACTTCGAGACCCAGCTCAAAGTCCGATATGTTCATGAAGTTTCTGCCATATGTGAGCCCACTGCTTTCTCTCTCTTCTTTGGGCTCCTTTTATCCTCATGGATAATGTTTCCTCTTTGTTTTCTTTTCTCAAATAGGTTATACATTCCATTAAAATACACACACACACACGTATATTTCTCTTCAGGAAAAAAAAATATATATATATTGGGTTTTTTGTGGGTCTACCATCTTAAAAAGGACATGGACATGGCAGGCATTTTATGCATAGTGTTCATTGCTTGTATTAAAAAGAAGGGACAGACTCAATGGTGTGCTGGTAAAAGCCCCGTTTTGCAGCATTTGCTGATTTCCATGGTGTAAATACTTCCACCATGGCCGATTTCGGGCTACCAACACGATGTCAATCAACTCACAAAATTACCTCATTTTTAAGAATTAGATCTTATGGGCCTACAAGTGAGCTGGCTCCAGTGCCCCACTCGACAAAATGCTATAAATAAGAAGTCCCTTCTGAAGAAACACCATAACCTTCTTCCTGATTCATAAGAAAATCTGATATTTGATTTTGTAACAATCATTCTCTTACTTCCTTAATCTCCCAAAAGAAGGTTGGATATGCGCATCTTTCATGAGTAGATTATCATGGACAGATGCTACAAGCCAATGCCTAATTTTTCAGAAGCATCTTGCTCTGTCTGTCAAGTGTGGCAAACACCATAAAGTGATTCATCTATATCATGTGTGTGACTTGGTGTCACCTTAATTAGAAATGCCACTCTTCTAACCATAGCACTGTGTTGCAATTTTAATTTGAAAAATGAAAATGTTCCCACAGTGGAAAATTTATTTCCAACATGCCGAAGCTTTGAGTAGAGGCTCTCAATTGGTGAGGTACAGGAGAATGGTCCTGAAGCTATAGGAAACTGCTCAGAGCTCCAGGGTGGCATGGGAAGGAGGTCAGGGCAGCAGGGAGACTTCCTGAAGAGAAAGATACCAGAAAGCAACCAAAGACCCTATGTATTCCCTGAGTGTTTTGAGAGATCTTTTACTAAAGTCTCAACAATATCCTTAAAATCTTACAGTAATCATCCAGCTGGCAGAAAAACACAGTTTCATTTAAAAAAAAAACAAACAACAACAAAACCCCAAAAAAACCCATATGAAGTTCATTTTTAACAATCCACATCTCTGTAAAGAAAGCAGTCTGGTTTGGTGAGGTCAAAAGATTCTCAAAAAAAAAGCATCAAATAAGATTCATCCAAGATGTGATAAATTTGGACTTCTTACCTAGCCTGAGCCAGATCCTTGGAAATTTACTATCTCTGGGTCATAGGAAAGAGCGAGGTGAAATGCACACGAGCGTATGTACAAAGGCCATATGAAGGAATAATTGAACGCTATGCTAGCTGAGCCCTGGTCCTTTGTTTTCTGAGACAGAACTAGGAACTGACCTACATACCAATCATTTATTTTCTTTTTTTTCCCTGAATTAAAAATGAGTTCACTGTACAAAAGTGGCTGGTGTCCACAGCAGGGGGGAGGGCGGGGAAATCAAGGGAATGATACAAATGGTTTGCATTCAAAGGGCCTCTGTAAACAATGAAAAGCAATTCTCTGGAACTGCAGAACTCAAAAAATAAATAAAAAAATAAATAAAGCATGTGGGCACTTGGAGTGAAAATCACAGGGGTTTGAGATGTTGAAGTCCCAGCTCACAGTAGCTCAAAATGTGACCTTATTTAGAAATAGGATCGTTGTAGATGTAATTAGTTAAGATGATGTCATACTCAAAAATGTTCAACAAAATACCAGCAAACCCAACTTAAGAGCACATCAAAAGGATTATACACCATGACCGAGTGGGATTTATTCTTGGAATATAAGAGCGGTTCAGCATATGAGAATTCATCAATGTAATATAACACACTGATGGAATACGGGACAAAAACCACATGATCATTCCAATTGATGAAGGAAAAGCATTTGACAAGACCCAAAACCCTTCCATGATAAAAAACACTCAACATACCAGGAGTAGAAGGAAACTACCTCCATATAATAAAAATCGTATATGAAAATTCCATAGCTAACATCATACTCAGTAGTAAAAGACAAAAAAATTTCCTCTAAGATCATGAACAAGATAAGAATGCTCTCTTTTGCTACTTTTATTCAACATAGTATTGGAAGTCCCAGCCAGACCAATTAGGTAAGAAAAAGAAAGAAAGGGCATTCAAATTGGACAGGAAGAAGTAAAATCTATCTTTGTTTGCAGGACATGAGCTTATATGGGAAAATGCTAAAGAACCCCACGAAAAAGTGTTAGAGGTAATAAATGATTTAGCAAAGCTGCAAGATACAAAGTGAATGCACTACAACCAATTATGTTTCAATGCACTGACAATGAACAATCTGAAAAGAAAATTTAAAGATATTTACAATAGCACCAAAAATAATAAAATACTTAGGCATAAACTTAACCAAGGAGATAAAAGACTTACACACTGAAAACTATAAAACATTGCTGAAAGAAATTAAAGACATAAACAAATGGAAAGACATCTGTGTTCATGGATTGAAAAACTTAATATTGAGATGTCAGTACTATCCAAAGGGATCTGCAGATTCAATCCAAGCCCTATCAAAATCCCAACTGCACTTTTTGTAGAGAAAAAAAAAATTCATCCTAAAATTCATGTGAAATCTCAAGGGACCACAATTAGTCAAAACAATCTCGAATAAGAAGAGTAAAGTTGGAGGCCTCACACCTTCTTGATTTCAAAACATATTTGGAAACTAGAGTAATCAAAAGAGTGTGGTACTGGCATAAAGACAGACCTGTAGGCCAATGGAATAGGATAGAAAGCCCTCAACTAAACCCTCAGGTAGGTGGTCAAATGGTCTTCAACATGGGTGCCAAAACTATTTGACAGGGAAAGAATAGTGTTTTCAACTAATGATGCAGGAAAAACTGGATATCCACGTGCAAGAGTGATGTTGAACTTTTCTCTTTACCATATACAAAAATTAACTAAAAGTAAAGACTGAACTTAAGACTCAAAACTGTAAAACTCCCAGAGGAAAATGAAAGGGTATAGGATGAGACACCCCAAAATAGACCATTTGGCATAAAGGTTATTTCAAGTTAAAAGTAATAAAAAGCCAGCAGCTACGGGAAAGGTGCTCGGCCTCCCCCACGTCTGCCTACATTCATGCTGGAGAGGAGAACCTGGACCAGGAGGGGAAGTATGAGCAGAGGTCCCCTTTAGGAAGGAACTCATCTGTGTTATGGAACAATCTTGTTTTTCCAAACATCTCCAAACATTACCTTCTTGGTAATGAGTTTTTTCCCCTTTGCGTCAGCAGACCCCTACCTTCTTCCTTAGCTCATATAAGCTTCACAGCACCTCATGGCCTTCGAAATCTCACGTCTGGGTGGATTCCCCGTATCTATGCTATTAAATTTGATTTTCTCCTGTTAATCTGCCTCATGTCAATTTGATTCTAAGTCCAGCTCTAGCCGAAGGACCTTGAAGGGCAGAGGACACGGTCTTCCTCCCTGACAAAACCATCAAGGAAGAGCTTTGTGACTTTAGATTTAACAGTGATTTCTTGGAAATGACACCAAAAATACAGAAAATAAAAGCAATAAGAGACACGTGGGACTCTATCAAACTTAAAAGCATTTGCATATCGCTCTTTTTTTATGCTGCCTTGGAGGCAGTAGGCAGCTTTAGGATAAAGCTGAACATCTCCTTCCCAGCTACTGGCTGCCAGAAACTCAGTGAAGTGGATGATGACCACGAACTTCGTACCTTTTATGAGAAGCAGATGAGCACTGGGTGTTATGCAACTAATGAATCATTGAACACTACATCAAAAACTAAGCCAACATATAGTTGGCTAAATGAACTTAAATTTAAAAAAAAGCAGCATATGGTTACAGAAGTTGCTGCTGATGCTCTGGGTGAAGAATGGAAGGGTTACATGGTCAGAATCAGTGGTGGCAATGAGGAACTAGGCTTCCCCAGGAAGCAGGGTGTCTTGACCCATGGCCGTGTCCACCTGTGCCTGAGTAGGGGCAGTCCTGCTACAGACCAAGGAGGGCTGGAGAAAGAAAGTGCCAATATGCTCGGAGTTGCACTATGGATATCAATCTCCATGTTCTCAGTTTGGTCATTGTCAAAGGAGAGGAGGAGGGTATTCCTGGACTCACTGATAGTACTATGGCTCATCACCCAGGGCCCAAAAGAGCTAGCAGAATCTGCAAACTCTTCAATCTCTCCAATTTTAGTATACGTGCTGCCGAAGCGAGCACCTCTTCAATCTCCCTAGAGGTGATGTCCTCCAGTATGTTGAGAGAAAGGCCCTAAGCAAAGACAATAAGAAACCTAGAACCAAAGCTCCCAAGCTCGGCATCTTGTTATTCCATGTGTCCTCCAACACAAATGACGGTGTGTCACTCTGAAGAAAGAGCATACAAAGAAAAATAAGGAAGAGGCTGCAGAATATGCTAAACTCTTGGCCAAGAGAATGAAGGAGGCCAAAACAAAACCACCAGGAACAGATTGCCAAGAGACGGAGGCTGTCCTTTCCAAGAGCTTCTACCTCCAAGTCTGAGTCTAGCCAAAAAGGATTTTCTAAGAGTAACAAATCAGCAAGATCAGACATCAACAAACCAACTAACCAACAATGCTCACCCATTAGAGAAATGCAGATCAACACCGCAATAAGATACTGCCTCACACTCACTGTGGCGGCTTAAAAAAGATAGGAAAAGAAATACCAACTGTTAGTGAGGACATGGAGTAACTGAAACCCTTGTGCGCTGCTGACAAGATCATAAAATGGTGCAACCAGTATGAAAATGTATGACAGTTCCTCAAAAAATTAAATCTAGAACTACTGCATGATCCAGTAATTCCACTACTGGGTCTGTATCCAAAAGAATTGTGAACAAGATCTCAAAGATTGCTTATTTTAAGGGAAAAAACCTGTTCTGTTTTGATTGGGCCCACGGAGGACCTGGAGCCTCTGGCCAATGGCCCCCTGGAACTGGTCAACAGCTTGACTACAACCTCGTGAGGGTCCAAGAGCCATCACCCAGCTGAGGTGTCTTGACTTCCTGATCCACAGACGTGGTGAGATAATAGATGTTTGCTGGCTTAAACTATGATTTGGGGGAGTTCGTTATGTAACGATATGAACAGATAATCATAGAGATAACATCGTGAATAGAATGAAGACATTTAAACATTACTGCGGAGACCCATCCCTGTTTTTCAACTTGGGCTGCTGTTATACATTTATGGAGAAAAGAAAGAGTTCATTGTTTAAAGTGTTTTCTAAATGTACATGAGTGTGGTTGTTCAATAGCGGTGGGGATGTCATAACCAAATATCAAAACTAGAACACACAGAAGATTACATGGGTTCACATCAAAACATGACCACTGACGTTCAAAGACCAAAATATTGTCAACTATTTTGAAAAACTGAAGCATGCTGGCCTCGTGTACCCTAGCAATATTTTCATTTTATATTCAAGATATTCAGATTATATGCTGTATTCCTCGCTAGGACTGCACGCTCCAGATTACAGAACATTGCCTCCCCGCATCACGATTTGAGAACATTCTATTTCTCTGCAATTACAATTTTCAGGAGTGGCAGCTGCTGAATAATCATAGGAAAATTGCTCTAGTGCTCTTCCATAAAATCTACATATTCCCAAACCCAGCATTTGTTGAGATCGTAACCCCATGGCTTGAAGATGTGCAGATCCACGTTAAAGATCAAAATGAAATCTAAATGTATTTTACAAGATTTCCTTTGAATACCTTGGCTGCTTTACAGCATCGGGCAAAAGGAATATTAGTATTCTGTGAATTATCTATTCAGCAAATTTTTTTTTGTTTTATTTGCCCAAAATTGTCATTAAAAAAATATAGAACATATAGATCCTCCTTAAAATGAAGGTTGGAATAGATGATAGATAATTCTTCAGGTCCATTTTATAGACTCTAAGTGTATCTAAGAAGGGACTCATGGGTCTAAAATGAGAAGTTTTAGGGCTTGTCTAGAAGCCCTCTGATCACCTAGTGTGTGGCCTTCTGAGGAGGGGCCAACTCTCCTAAATAGAATGGAAAGCAGACTGACCCTGAATAAGATATAGGCCATCCTGCTATGGATGGCATCAATGAGAAGAATGTTCTGGAATCCAGGCTATTTGTTGTGGTTCCCTAGCAGGCAGGTTGAATTTTTTTCTGAGTAAAGATGAAGAGAACCCTTGGGCAGAACCATTGGCGTGTGGCCAATCCATGCAGCGGTCACAAAGCTGCAACAGGAATGTGTATGTGATATGTGTGTGGGGGTGGGGGGAAGGGGATCTGAGAAGGAGCCCCCTTTGGGGACCACTTTATATAAGCACATAGACCCCAGTGAGGGGACAGTCAACCCTGGATAAGTTGGAAGGGATGTTTCCCTTCTATTGCTACGTGCCATGTTTGAGGAATCTGAACCTTAGAAGCTTCCAGAGACTCTTCTCTGTCAAAAAGCAACAAAAAGGGGCGACCAGATGTCTCAGAAGAACACGAGACTCCTGATCTCGGGGTCATGAGTTCAAGTCCCACATTTGGTATAGAGATTACTAAAAAAAATTTAATAAAAAAAAAACTACCAAAAAAAGAGAGAGAGAGAGAAGCAATTAAACAAGAAGGATACACACCAGTTATTTTAACAGAATTTAATATACTCAGTGAAACAGGTATTAGAGGACTGAGAGGTTGTGGAGGGAAGGCTATAGTGACACAAAAGTAGTCATCGCTGCTGGAAGCAATGGTCACTCCTAGGCCCACAGGCATGAACAGCAGTTGGGGCTATCAGAACCTCAAACCTATGAGCAGAGCCCTATAGAGCCAGGCTCCAGACCTCTGAGGAAGCAGCTGCTAGTTGACTGGCCTTGGTACCTTTAAGGGGGTGGAGAAGGATACTGGAAATTGGAACCAACGACTACTGGAAGCAACAGCTACAGGGCAAGGAAGCATGACGTGGGTGACCCTGGAAGCACCAGCAAGCAAATGGGAAGCCGTCACGTCCTCTGTCCCTCGTGCTTCTCTCTCTAGCTAGCACCCTTCCCTTACACAAGCCATGGAGAAAAAGCAGTTCCTGTGTTTAGGTATAGCTCAGAAGCTCATCCTGAGACAGTTAACTTGCATTCGTCCAGTGGTTTTGGAAGGTAGGTATTAAAATTCAGTGAAACATGATTAAGAGTTTCCTGATTGGTCACCAGGTAAAATAGGAAGCAGAAATCCGCTTGTTTTCCGGAGCTGAGTGAATGGCGGTGGGTCAGTAACAACCTCTGACACACGTATCATACTTTGTATTGTAATATGCATTTATGTGCCTTGGCAAAGAGTTGGTGAAGCACTACTTTAAAGATTTATTTAATATTATTTGAGAGAGAGCGCAAGTGAGTGAGCATGACGGGTGGCGGGGAGAGAATGTCAAGCAGACTCCCCACTGAGTGTAGAGCCACATGAGGGGCTTAACACGGAGCTCAACCCCGCAACCCTGAGATCATGACCTGAGCTGAAATCAGGAGTTGGACGCTTCACCCACTGAGCCAGCCAGGTGCCCCGGTGAAGTACTACTTTATTTTTATTTTTATTATTATTTTTTTAAGGTATTTTCTTCTGTGTTTTCTTTCTTTCTTTTTTGATGTTTTATTGAAGTCCTACTCTGGCACTTCCTTTAAATTCTACCACTCAGATCCTGCATGGCCATGTTCATTGCATCCAAGCAGCCCTTGGTCTTTGTTTGCTCACCCATGATCCCTTGCACCACTCTGAACTTCCTTAGTTTGTGGCTCTAACGCTCCATCCCGCTCCCCTTAGAACGAAGCAAAGTTTCCATTTAGGGAAAGACACTTATTGCCGGGTTTCTTGTAGAATCAAGATACCAAGCCACTACCTAAATGGGTCTTCCCTCTTTCCCCTGGATTTTATACCATGGAAGGGGTAGGAAGATCCATTTAGGGAAATGTGTGATCATTTTCCAGCATCACTGATTCTGCTAAAGCAGATTCTGAGGAGAACTACCCATGGCCATAGCTTCAAAAGATGCAAGTGGTATTGATGCCAAGAAAAAAAAGATGCTTTTATGACCCAAATGGGATGAGTCATAAAGACACAACCACAGCTCCAAACAGGGTCAGAACTGGAACAAATTGGTGACAATGAAAAAAAATATCGCGAAAGATTCTAAATTACCTCCTCGATTTGGTTTTACTCAATGACGTCCTCTTCTAAGCTATCAGATCTCTTTTTTAATATTTATGTCTTAACAAGACTTCCTGTTTTATAAAGTACAAATGGAAAGCCATGTGGTAATAACAAAGCTCCCTCGGAGTTGGTGTATTTAATTTCAAGGCGAGTTCCTAAGAGAAAAATAGCCTTTGAGTTTTGAGTTTGCAGGCTTAAAGACTCAAATTAATGATAATAATGCACATAATAAAAGCATGTTGACAATATTGTTCTGTTATTCCTGGCTGTTTCCACAGCAGTCCCAACTAGCAATTTTTTGTATTCAGAGTTAGGCTCACAGCTAGGTCCGGGCCACGTGTCCGCCTCGGACTAACCCAGGAAGTAATTATAAACTTCGTCGCTTTTGAGTAATAAGGCTGGGCTGTGTTTCATCCTAACATCTAGCATTTATCATCTCCGGAGGATGTATAAACTTGTGTTCAAAAGCACCTGCCACGCCTGTGAATAAGCCTTTTCCTCATCTGCAGCCTGTTGGGTTGGGACTTGTAACTGGAAGGCAGATTGAGGCTCAATCGGGCTTAATCCCAAAAAAGGACTACGAAATAGCCTCTTGTAATTTTCCCTTTAGAGTCTTCCAGCTGGGGTCTTGGCCTGCTGTTTATGTGCTGAAGCTCCTGAAAGCATTTCCATTTCAAGCTTTTTACCTTTCAGTCTGGTCCCAGATTTCCCACGAAAGAAACCTGTCCAACGGTTTTATGTGGATGGTGACCAGTCCTGCCAGGTGCCTGGGACTAGGCACTTCAGGGCAAAAACTGGTCCCAGGCGGCAGACGGATGGTTGGCCCCAGTAGGCATTAGGGATCGACTTCGGCGGACTTCTTTCTTGTCTAAATTCAGTCTCCATGTACCGACATGTAACAAGAGCTTCTAGTTGGTTTGTTGTTGTTGTTGTTGTTGTTAAAAGCAAGTGATTCTGGTTTTATGCAAATGTAAATTTCATCGTTTAAAACAAGGGTCAGCAAATCCTGCCCATCCCCTGTCTTCCACGTGTTTAAATGACTAAAAAGAAAAGATGATGCAACAGAAATTTTCTGGAGCCTGCTCCTCAAAGCCTAAAATAATTGACTCTCTGCTCCTTTACAGAAAAATTTGCCGATCACCAGTCTAAGATACAGTGAACTACGGAAATATCATATTGCCAAAACATTAGGCCCATTTTTCTGATAGGATGAAATATGTTTCTGACAGATTGCCCCAAATTCCTTTATAAATTGTATATTATTTTGTTGTATAATGCTTTATAAATTTATAAAAAATATAAAATGCTTAACTGGTTAATTTTTTTCTAGATTCATCTCAATTATTCTTTCTAAATTAAACGAAACAGTAGAAATCACATTACTAAGCCCTCTCATTCTATAGGCGAGTAAACCGAGGCTAGGCAGAATGAGGAAGCTTGACAGAGCTCGCCCATAGCTAGTCAGAGAAAGAGTCAGATTTAACAACGCTGCCTGGGCCCTAGCAATCATTTTTTTTTTAAGTTTATTTTCAAGCAATCTGTACACCCAGCATGGGACTAGAACCCACAAACCCAAGATCAAGAATTGCATGCTCTACCAACTAAGCCAATTCAGCATTCCTTACTTTATACCGAGGTGCTCTTCTCATTCAAGGTGGCAATTTAAAGAATGAATCATCGTGGGCACTTGGGTGGCTCAGTCAATTCAGCCCCTGCCTTCAGCTCAGGCCCCGATTCCAGGGTCCTAAGATCAAGCCCTGCGTTGGGCTCCCCACTCCGCAGGGAGTCTGCTTCGCTCTCTCCCTCTGCCCCTCCCCTGCTTGTGCGCTCTCATTCTCTCTCTCTCTCAAATGAATAAATAAAATCTCTAAAAAAAAGAATGAATCATCGCTAAGTTGTTAACATACCAAATGTATTCACCTAGAGGATTCCCACTGCCTGCTCCCACTAGACTAAGATAAATGTCATTATCATCTCTACGGGGCAATGTTTACCCAGTTTACCTGCCGATGTGGTGGTCTCTGGTAGTCTGAGCTTTAGACCTGGGTTTCCAGCCAGCCTTCCCCCTATGAAGGCATGGTAGAATGGCGTGCGTGCGTGCGTGCGTGTGTGTTGTTTTAATGTCATCCTCGGTTATCCTAATCCAATCAGTCTGAGTGGAGCCTAAGAAATGAGTATGCTTTTCAGGCTCAATTGATTCGAATATGAACCACTGTGTTTTACAGAAAGTAAAACTATCTTTACAAATGGTGAAACATGAAATATCTTCACCAGAGTGGATACTCTGATTTGGCCAGTGTCTCAGGCCTGCCTGATTTTTAAACAACAGAATAATTTTTAATTAGGAACTTTTAAGGAAAAAACCCATATATGCTGCAGACTATATTATAAGATAATTGAAGATGGATTAAGGCAATTCACTTTGGTCTCCATTTTATGTTCCTCTTCATCTATCATTTTCTTTCCTGGCATCTACCATCTACTCGATACTTTGAAGAAGGCAATAAGCTAATTTGTAAAGCAATGTATATAATAACTAGTGATCAATAGTCTTTAGAGTCTTGGATCTGGAGTGGTTTGGTCAACATGTAGCTACTTGGGTAGAACAATTGCTGTCTCAGGAAAACACCACAGTTGGCCCTTGACCCACACGTGTTCAAACTGAGTGAGTTCACTTACATGCGGATTTTTTTCTCAGTAAATACAGTACACTACTCTGAGTGTATTTTCTCATCTTTATGATTTTTCTTAATCACGCTCTCTTTCCTCTAACTTACTTTCTTGCAGGAATACAGTATGCAATACATATAAAATACGTGTTGGCCAACTGTTCATGGTATCGACAAGGCTGCTGGGCAACGGCAGGCTATTAGTAGAGTTTTGGGAGAGTCCAAAATCATATACAGATTTTTGACTGCACAGGGGGTGAGCATCCCAAATAGTCACATTGTTCAAGGCTCAGCTGTAGATGTTTTTCTATACATCTATATCTATTTATATATGTGAACGTATCTCTGTATATGAGATTACTGATATTCTGATTTCTAAATATTGAACTGAAAAAATTTTGATCCGGGAAAACATGATATTAAATAACATAAACCTACTACAACATACGATTTTAGATATAGATTTAATTGTGTGTGTGTGTGTATAATATGCATGCATATTCGAACAATGCACATTTTACCCCAATGTGTCATATTCTAAGAGGTTATAAATATTTCCAAGTGAGGAGGAAGAATTCTTTAATCACATTTCATGCCATTTGGAGTATATTTAAGACTCAGCTGAGCATGAAGTAAAGACATGTTGTTGGCTGTAAGCAAGCAAGATTACTGCGCATAGGAAAATTTTCACCCCTCTGTGCTCAATATACAATTTTCTAAAATTTTACACCCACTGCTTAGATCAAAGCTTCCAATGATAGAGCCAAAGATGAGAAATTATCATTTAGGTTCTGTTTCTTTGTCAGAAACGGTTCCATATTCTAAATGAGTACCGTGAACATGGGAACTAAAGTCCCTCGAGGTGCCAATCCCTCAGCAGCAATTTGTCTGGATAGGAATTTGTACATTATATTCCCGAAGGAGGCCACAGAGCAAAGCTTCTCGGCCTAAGCACTACTGACATTTTGAACCAAAGAAGTCTTCGTCATGTGGGACCATCCCGTGCATTGTTGGACGTTGAGCAGGACGCCCTCACCTTGACCCACTAGACACCGGCAGCACACACCCCCCTTGGGGTGACAACCGGAAATGTCTCTAGACTCTACCCAGTGTCCACTTCCGGTGGCACCTCCCTCCCCACCCCCCACCCCCGCCCCAGTTGAGAACCACTGCTAGAGAGTCTAGATCACAGAAGGGAAATCATTTAACAATGGGAATGTGAAATTATAACTAAATGCTTTTCCTCCTTTCCCGTATGAAACAGTAAGATGGCGGGTTCCTGACAAGAGCTACAGTGACGTGAACAGTGATTCAGTCTTGAGGACGGTATTAGCAACTGGCAATGGATTCTCCTATTTATCATCACATCATGTTTCTGCTAAGGCTTTCAAGTCTGAAAAAAGGGGGGGGGGGCAAGTCCCTTCCAGTCACAATGAAGCCAGAGCTGAAACTAGGCCTTCATTTCAGCTAGAGGGAGGTTTTGATTGGGACACGGCTCTCCTTCCTGGTGTGCTGGTCTTGGCACGGGATGGGCAACCTCGAGTGCAGATCAAGCAGAGGGAGGGGCGCTGGGCAGACATTGGTCACCCAAGAAAATATGTCAGCATCTGCCCGTCACTGCAGCCCTGGCCTGAAGATCATTTTTTCTGCTTCTGTAAGCACCGATGCGATAATGCCACTGAGCTGTGTCCTTTGTTGCCCGTGGCATTTCCCACCACTGCGCCACCTCTGATATGCTAATGAAGAGACCCAGCGTTTTGGGTGGCTGAAAAGGCTTTCAGGCACCATCAGTGGGTCAACAATCCCGTGACTCAGCGGGGCTGTACGAGAGGCTCCCCTTCCCAGGGCCCTTCCTCACACCTTTTCTGTGAATGTGCATGCGCTTAAGGAAGGGCCATTAACCATCTGGCTGCTGGAGGAAGGGACAGAACATTAAACAAGAATGTGCACCTTGAAAACTGCCAAGTGATGCAGGATTATCCGGCCCACTCGGAGGTGAGGCCATAAACCAATGGCCTTAGTGTGAAAATGACCCATTGGCACCAGTTCGTAGTGAAACTTTGTTGAGAAAAATCCGTGCAAGCTCTGACTCCGTCATGCCTGGTTCTTCATGTAAATCTACCCCATGTGACTGCCAAGGTTTAAAAATACCTTCTGTAGGCGTTCAGAATCATAAGGTCACAGAATTATGAAATGTTAAGTGGCAGAACTATTTTCTTTTCTCTCTCTTGGCAGGGTTGTTTGCTCATGCTAAGTCTTCAATATTTATTCACTGGATTAAAATCAACAGGTTTAAAAGGAATCTTGCATGGATTCTTTTTCTAGAAGTGTCTCTACTTTCTAGAATTATTTAATGATCATTGTGTCTTTATCCAGACCAAGTAACACCAAAGGTTTTTTGTTTTGTTTTTAACAAATCTACTTATTTTTTAAAGTAGGCTCCATGGCACAGAGCCCAGCGTGGGGCCGGAACTCATGACCCTGAGACCAAGACCCAAGCTGAGATCAAGAGTCAGACCCTTAACCGACTGAGCCACCCAGGTGCCATCAAAGTTTTTTTTAAATCCAAATAAATTCCCACTCATAAAGTTTCCCCCACTCCTCCTTTCAAATTCTAAAAATTCCGACTAATACTGTTAACTATTGCAAAGAAATACTGTTGTTGTCCTTTAAAACCTGGATGATCCGCTACCAAGGTTTATTCATTGATCAAAGATTTATTGTGGTATCAGACACTCTAACAACCATGAAAACTCAAAGAAGAGTAAGATAGAGTTTCTGACCTGAGGAAAAACATAGTGACATGAAAGGGACAGTGTGGGGATGTCTGGGTGGCTCAGTCGTTAGGGGTCTGCCTTCAGCTCGGGTCGTAGCCCCGGGGTCCTCGGATTGAGCCCTGCATCAGGCTCCCTGCTTGGTGGGGAGCCTGCTTCTCCCTCTTCCACTCCCCCTGCTTGTGTTCCCTCTTTTACTGTGTCTCTCTCTGTCAAATAAATGAATAAACTCTTAAAAAAAAAAGAGTATGTGAAACAATAAGGTCAGTACATGATGAAGCAGTGTGCATGGTGTTTCTGGATCATAGAGGAGGGGTAGTCAGGGTAAGTCAAGGAAGGCTTCCTGGAAGAGGTGAAGCGGTGTGCTGGACACTGTGATAGGTGCTGAAGGAAAAAGAAAAGAAGTGTAAGATACATCCCTGGGATCTGTAATAGAGACAAACTACCCTTTAGAGACAGTCAAAATAGGCCAGGGAAGAAACAGTGTGCAGCTGTAATGCAAAGCTGGTCCTCTCTGTTGTTGCCTTTGTTTTGGTTTGGTTTTTTACTATTTAAATATTTTTTTCTCTTGAGATATTTCTGTTTCACTGATAGAAAAGTTGAAATCCTCATAGGAGAATGCTAGATTTCCCCTTTATTTTCTTTCTTACTCTTTGTGACTATCAACCCATCCGATATAAGCTTTAAGTGCATTTATCTTCTATCCCAACCAAGAGCCCAGAGTCACCAGATCTGCTCATTCTGCTCAGAAAAGAAAAGGCAGATGTTCTTCTCCCAAGGACACACCATCAGTTTCATGGAAGTGTGGGTTTTTGGACTTCCACGGTGTTAAATGTGTCTACCGTGCCACCTTCATTCATTAGCTAGTTGGTTCATTCCTTCGCTTGAGATGTGGGTGCTCACACAGTGCTAGCCTTCTGTGATACAAAGAGGACGGGACCCCCCTCCTTGACCTTGAGGAGCTCTGCCATGCGCAGAAGAGACACGTATGCAAATGACTTTGAACTGAATCTGAAGATCAAGAGTGAGTTTTCCGAGTGAAGAAGTTAGAGAAATAGCATTCACAGCAAAGGAAACAGCACAGCGAAAGGTGGGAGAGCGCTGTGGTCTCTCCTATCAGGTGGTGACCTCTACGCAGGAGATGGAGGGGCAGAGGGGGCTCTGGAAGGGACAGCTGGAGTTATGTCGTGAACTATTCCAAATGCCAAGCTAATCTGGTCCAAGAAGCAGTGGGGCGCTAGCAGGGACAGGTAAGCACGAGAATGTCACCAGGGCTCTCCGGCTAAACAGGGCTCTCGCCATGGCGAGAATGTTCTCCGGTGGCATTAAAATATTGTAGCCGCTAGCCAGGCCTGACTCCTGAGCGACTGAAATGTGGCTCGTGTGACTGAGAAACTGAATTTCTACTTTTATCTCCTTCATATTCATTTAAGCTGAAATCTACCAAGCCACATGTGACTGGTGGCTGGTGACAGCGACGTTGAAGTCCCCAAGGCGGGGAAATTTATCCCGGGGAGCTTCAGGGAATGGAGGGCAGGAGGCCGCCTATGGGAACAAATGACTCGATTAGAGAGGGAACGCGTGGTCTTCTTTTCCTCTCAGAGATAGATCTTTAATGTTATGTAAACAATTTTGATTATGGATTTGTATATTCAACATATAGGCCATAGTTTATTATAGGGCCAACGTAGTCTGTACGCCTGTAATCAAGAGGAAAGGTATTTCAGTGTAGAGTTATGGAAGGCACCACTGGTCCTCCTGGAGGCTGAGGATGTGACAGTAAACAGTTCTTTCAGTCCCTAGATTTCTATTTCAGAGAGCTCAACTTCCACCCCCACTCCCCCAACCGTACCATCGGTGTAGTCACCAGTGAGCTACGTTCTACACATAGTGGCCAAGAGAGCGATTCCTGAGACGGGGAGAGGGGGAGGCATGGGAGGGGCGATTTTGTCCCTCAGGGGACATTCGACATTTGGCAATATCTGGAGATATTTTTGGTTGTCACAACAGGAAGGGGGGATGTTACTGGCCTCCTGTCAGTAGAGCCCAGAGATGCCGCTAAACAGGACAGCCTCTCTCACAGCCCAGAAGGATCTGGCCGCAAACACCACCGGCACTATGGTGGAGAAATCCTGGTCTAGGGCAGTACTTCTCAACCCTCAGTGTCCACTAGCGTCATTTGGGAAACTTAAAATGTATCCCAATGACCTGGGCCTTCCCCAGGCCAACTGAATCTGAAACTCCAAGGGTGGGGCCCAGCCCGGGCACTGGTGCTCTTAAAAAGCTTTCCAGGTGATTCTAACATGCAGCCAGAGTTGAGAACTCCTTCACCATCCTTAAGCGCTAAATATTTGATTCCTAAAAACATCCATTTTGTGTCTCTCAGGGAGTCCTCTGCACCCCCATCTTCCCCCTGGATGACCGCCATGTTAGTTAGTTCGTCTATTTGTCACTGTGGGGCTCCTGAGACCTGTCGGACAAAGATAGGTTTGGGTTTTGCCTATCAAGTGAAAGGGGATGAGAGGGGCTTCTCTGGTAAACCACGCTATAGACTGCTTCCTGCCCAGCAGGGGAAACCCAGAGTTAAAAATGGCTAACAGGAAAGCTAGTGGAGGGAGATCATTAGCGACTCTTAGTTCTTTGGTGGCTTTATTCATACTCGGTGGGATTACTCAGTAGCAGGAAAGGCCAGCCTTATCTCAAGTCTGTTTAGCTTAATGAAGTGGAAAAGAACAACAGTTGTTTTCACATTTTTTTTAAGGTGGAGGAAACACACATTTTGAAGTTGCCCTTGTTAATTTGTTGAAACGTTGTCACAAAGACGTTTCAATGGAAGAAAAAAAAATTCATGGTTTTTGTGAGAGATCAAAACACTTCCCTACATCATGTTTTTATTGTCAAGAGATGCCAAAGGGAACTTTCTTACCCTTGTTTCATTTAAAGCTAACAGCTTGGGGAGAAAAAAATCAGAGGCCTTTGTTCTCTGCCAATTCTCTGGGCAGCGGGCTGTACCCGTCTCTTGACAACTGACGTTCGGGACTGGACGTTCTTCGGCATCCGTGGGTTGTCCCAGCAGCATCCCTGGTCTCCACTCCCTAGACACCAGTAATGCCCCTAGTGATGACAGCCCAAACTGTCTCCAAATGTTGCCCCCCCCCCGGGGGGGGTGGCGCGGAGTGCGAGGTGCAAAACTGGCCCCAGTTCGGAATCTCCATTGCGGACTTACCAGCTTCCAGCCAATAATTCCAACAGGGAACTACTGCAGGGCTTTAGGATTGCCAACTGGAGGAGGTGAGGGACAGATCTGATTGCTGCTCTGTGGGAACTGGGAGGAAAGGGGACGAGAAGAGATTCTAGACCAGCTAAGTTCATGCACTAGTCCAGGCAAGAGGGGGTGATTGCCTAGGTAGGGATTTTAGCGGTGGGAATGAGAGGTGGTCAAAGGAGGACAGCAGGCCCCAAAAGGAGTCACTCGTGCAAAGCCCATGTCACCAAACTGAGATGTATCGCTTGGCTTACTGACAGTTTCAGCCTGTCCCGGAAGTGGGACCTTAAACCAGTCAATCTGGAGTAACCTGGCCGGCACTAAGGAAGTAACTGACCTGACGGACCCCTGCCGTCCCCCAAAGGCAGGTGACTGCCTGAAACAAGCCATTCCTCCCCAGGAACATCCCTGCCCACCCCCTTCTACCTATGAAAGTCTTTCACGCTGCACAGCTCTCGGAGGTCCATTCTATTTGCTAGAACGGATGCTGCTTATTCCATGAGTCATGAATATCAGTGAATAAAGTCAATAAGGTCTTTAAATGTATTCAGCTGAATTTCATTTTTTAACAGAGGGGCGGACGGATTGGAGAAAAGTTTTGAGCGCGCCACCAGGGTCAGTCGATGGACTGCAAAGGGGGTGTGTGCGGAAGAGGACTCCAAATGGCTCTGAGGTGGCCAGCCCTCGGAGCCACCCACACACGGGCAAGCAGGCTATGCGAGGACAAGCTGGCAGGACCCGGGCAGAGCCAGTGAGGGGGTGGGTCAAGAAGTCCTGCTGTGAGCCCGTTAGTTCTGAGATCCTGCTAGACAGCGGCAAAGACCGTGAGGAGGCAATTGGGTGTCAGAGTCTCGGAATTCGGGAGTGAGGAATTGGGGAAACAGATTTGGTCAGATTAGAGCTAGTGTGATGCTATGGGGAGGCAAGTGTAGGTGGGGAGAAAAATCGAGGGCTTCTTACACTTGGCAGCTCTCATTTCAAGCTTTGTTTTCAACTCCCACTGCTCCAACAGATCAGAGGCAGCAGATTACAAGGGGGAAGAGGCTAGTGGGGTTTAGCATATCCGGATTTAGCCGGAAGCCCTGTTATGTTTGAATTTCAGACAAGTGAGGAGTAAGTCTCACCTAAGTATGTTTGGGACATACATGTTTCATCTGGCACCCCTAAGCAGAGGCCAAGACACCGAGAAAGACGGCAATGGGCAGTGTCTGATGGCCATAACGTGTGCCTGGAGACGGAGCAAGTAGAATAATGCTTGATACCTTCTTCATAGAAGAGGCATCAGCATCACTGAGATGCTAAAAAAAAAACAGAAATGCAGACTCTCAGGCCCCGCCCAGATCACGGAATCAGAATCTGCATTTTAAGAGGAGCCCTGGGTGATTGGCATGCACACTGAAGTTTGAGAAATGGTATATGGCGCTACCCCAAATACGGCCCCAGAAAATCGCAACGTGGAGCAACATTAAGGATGTGTAGGACTCTGGTATGCATGAAAACATAGGAAACTTACAATGATATCTTCTTCCCTCATATAATGCTGTAATTGGGGAAGTGTTCTTGCATCTACCAGCTCAGTTACAACCAGGAAGGTTTTTGCTCTGTCATATTACAATTCTATAGGAAGCTTCACAGATGGAGGGATCTGAGCTTCCCTAACCCTCTCGCTTAGCCCAAGGTGTGGGTCCCTCTCCCACCTTCAGCACAGCCACGCTAGAACGTCCCAGGCAACAGGCCTTTCCTCCCTTGCTACTGTTCCCAGTTCTGCAAGTTTTCGCCACCGAATGCTGCTCCAACCGTGCCCCTGCAGGTTCATTAGCTACGTCCCAGCATGACGGTGACAAAAATAGTCACTACTGACCCCGGAGTGCCCACCCCGTCAAATAGAGATTATTCTCACTTCTGGGATGATAAAACAGAAGCACAGAGAAGAAGTTAAAGCATTAATTCTCCTTTCAAGTGCAAACAGAGGAAACAAAAACAGAAAGGCAAGTCACGAAGACCAGAATGCGGTTCCCTCTGTACATCAGAGGGGAAAAACTGAGCCAAAACCTGGGTGGCTTATGGGGAAAACGAACCGGGTTACTCTGGTCATTTACACGATCTAACTCATAAGTGGGAAAACTGGAACTCCATCCAAGCTGTGGTGCCCGCAAATGTCCTACCATCCTTCTAGATCAGTGGTCTTCATCCCGGGCTGCTCATGGCAATCATTGGGGGAGATTTTAACCTCATTGCCAGGCCACACTATAGATCGATTACCAAAACCTCTGGAGGGTGACTCTAGGGTTGAGAAGCACTTCTTTATATTCCACGGTCAGTGGTTCCCTCCAGCCTAAGGCCAAATACATGGCTTTCTTCCTCAAATCTGCACTGAGCAGAAATGAACCAGCCAGGCTGGAGATGGGCAAGTCTATGACTACCTTAAATTTACAACATGGTCTTGTGATTTTACATGAGATGAAGAGACCAGCTTTTCCCTAAACAGCCAAATCCCACCCCCACCCCTTTACACGAGACAAGACAGTAGCTCGAGTTTCTCTTTCTAGAGGGATCTCCAACCAGAACTCACTGTGCCAGCGAAGCTTTCAGAATCCCATGTGTGTGCTTCTATTTAAAAGTTGTCTGTCTACAAATGCTCGCGGGAACAGACAATCTGGTTTCTCCTTCGCTTTCAGTCAGTTTGTGCTGGAAATAAATGTCCAGGTTCTGTGTGACAAGTGGAGACAGGACTCTGCAGAAAGGAGGCCTGGAACCAGACTTGCTGGGAACAAAGTTGCTCTCAGCCCACAAGAACCGGTACATCTGATGGGATGCTTTAAGTGCCAAAGGACAGAACTGCAGGACCAGTAGAATATAAACATATATTCAATCAACAGTGACCTGAGCAACCATGGGGTCCCCTTCTTCCATGGTCACCACCCTAGCCTCCTGCGATCCGGCTGCCACAGCCCAGCAAGAGTCCTCAGGATGGCTCAGCTCAAAGGCCATCCTGTTCAAATTGCTCATACCTTGTACGGCACTGTTGTTACAGCTGTCAACACCCGTGGGTATAGGTCCCGCTGTGGAATCAAGCGTCCTGGGTTTCCGCTGGCTCCACCAGCTACACACACTGTCATGAGGGCTTAGTTTCCTCAGCTGCAAAACATGAAGTTTCAAGAAATTGGAAACTGTTTCAGGCCATGATCAATAAACAGTACCATTATTGCCTGAAAGTGTTTTTGTCCAGTTACAAAGAATGGACTCTCAGACCCCTGACTCTCCCCTTCCAGCAGCTACTGCTCTTCCTTGTCTGTTGGGCCTATGGAATTGTCCAGAAAATTCAGTAAAGTTTAGTTACCTAGAGGGCTGGGAGGCTGGGGCTTCTTCTTTTGTGGGGCTTGTGGTTGTTAGGGATGTTTCATTTCTTATCACGGATCACATTTTAGAAATCTATTCTTAAACATGCTTCACATTTCCCCGGAAACCACCGTCATTTTCTTCCAGGACTCCTTGGCGCTCCTCAAAGTCCGGACCTGCTTCTTTCTGGTGCCCTTTACCCACTGAGCAGTGCAGACTTTGCCTGGTATTCATGGGGTTCCTCTTTGCTTTTCTGTTTCCTCCCACTTTCCCCTGTTGGACAGATTCGATACTCTATGGTCTTTTTGTCTTATGGCTACAAACGGTGGACTTCTTGTTTCCACGTCACGGGTAGCTTCTCTTTCATTTCTCAGTGGCCTTAAACTCTGTGTGTCACGGTCAGTTGCTGTCCTCCTACCTCAGGGCCCCTTCATTACCCATCAGGAGCTGGAGTTCAAGTTCCATTATTTTCTCTTCCTAGCTGTGTGTTGCTACATTGGACGATAGAAGAATAGGCCACCGATCTGAATGCAGAATGACCTTAGTGTACGCATTAGTCATCTACTGCTATGTAACAAATCACCCTAAAATATAACAAGTTAGAATAACAATAGATATGGCTTTATACTTTCTGCAGGTCAAGAATCTGGGAGTGGCTCAGCTGGGTCTCTTGCAGGCTGTGGTCAAGGTGTTGGCCGGAAGCTATAGTCATCTCAAGGCTCAAGAGCTTGCAGGCATGATTCAGTTCCTTATGTACTGTGAGGCTGAAGGCCTCAGCTCCTTGCTGGGTTTTGGCCAGAGGTCTTTCTTTGTTCTTTGTCTCAAAGGTTTCTCCATAGGCCAGTTTGCAACATGGCATCTGGCTCCATCAGAGAGCAAACAAGAAGAGCCAGAGAAAAAGCAAAGTTGAAGCAATGATCTTTA
>LNAC01000828.1:415730-442935 GCA_002007465.1 Ailurus styani
AAAAAAATTTGCAAACGTAATACATTTCACCCACAATTAGTTAAGTCTACTGTCTCTTTCCACTATGACTCCCCATCCTTGTATTGGGTGGCACTGGAGATGGCCATAGCATTTTTGGTGCTACCTGACTAAGAGAGAGTGGGTTTAGTGGGAAATATTTGTATTTTATACCTAAGTTATTTCCAGTCATCCTGATGTAGGAATGGCTTCCTGGAATACTTCTACCTTCTCCTGGCATGACTCACCTGGAATCACGACATTTACGGCCAGAGGCAAAAAATATTAATGTGTGCTGTCATGCCTAGAAACACCAGAAGTATGGGGTAGCAGAGGAAAAAGCAAGTTTGAAATACAGAAAGCCAGAAGCTGGTCTGTGGAAAATCTTCCAATCATGACGCAAGTTGAATTACAAGTAGAAGATTTAGTTCTCAGTAACCTCAAGGCAAAATGGAAGTTCTCTCTCATCAGGAGCAGACTACAATAGCTCAGTGTATACAGTTACAAATTCATTATACAGTGAAATTATATGCATGCATATGAAACCTATTTCACATATTTATTTTCAAATATATGAAATATACTTTCAAATGATATGGATTTCACTACATACAATATATATTTCATATATACTATTTCACTATATGAATAAAATAAATATATATATGAAATCAATAGAAAGATATACCATGTATGTAATATATATTTGAAATCAATAGAAATTACACTGACATGGAGAAAGGAATTACAACTGAAGGATCCTTTTAGATCATAACGAAATCAATAATGCATGAAGAGGAAGAAATATATTTTGAATAGGAGCAATGAATAGGCACTTGGAATGTTCACTAATCCAGTTCATGAAAAAAAGCGAATCACATAAACACAGATGAAGAAAATGAAATTTCTTGTCAATTTGATAAGAAATACTGATGCTGACAATGATGAACACAAAAATAGTATACCACTGAACAAGGCCATCAGTGGTGACACATGGCTTAATGAGGGTCAACAGTTCAAAGAATGTTTAAGGTTAGTTACTGTATAAGGAAACTTGAAATGCCCTGAAATCTGAGAGCTCATACATGCAAGAAATTTGATAGGTCTTCCGAATTTGGCAACAGATTCTAAAAATTTATGTGACATTTTTGGCAATGAATGTCATTTTGACTTGAAAATGAATTGGGAAGCTGGAAATCCACTTCTATATTATCAATAATTTTTTAAAAATCAATGATGCGAGATAAAGGAAACCCTTTCAATTCTTATTACAGAAAACATTACAAAAGCATTGTTGGAACACCTGGGTGGCTCAGTCAGTTAAGCGTCTACCTTCGGCTCAGGTCATGATCTCGAGGTCCTGGTATCAAGTCCCACATCAGGCCCCGGGTCAGGCCCCCTGCTTAGTTGGGGGGGGGTGTCTGCTTCTCCCTGTCCCTCTGTCCCTTTCCCCCCACATATGTGTGTGCATGTGCATGCTCTGTCAAATAAATAAATAAAACCTTCAAAAAAAAGCATCATTTGAAGAGCTGACCAAAGAAAATGCAGCTAAAATATGTAGGAAAAAATATCATAGAGGGATGCCAGGGAGTTAATTAACATGTTATTTTTCCAGATTTTTGTGGTGCTTTTGGTATTTGCAAGCTTTTTTTGATATTTGTCATTTGTTGCGATCTTTTTTCTCATTCTAGATATGTATTTGACTTTTTATACTTAATCTTGAATTTGTCACATAGTGTTCTTTTCTCTAGAAAAGGGCCCTCAAAATCATGGCCCAGGCCCACAAAATCTGAATCCACTCTTATCTGCCCAACAAGCACAAGTAGGCATAAGTGCATACACGCATGTGCTCATGAACACACACACACACACACACACACACACACACACTGGTATCACCATTGCTACTTCCCCACAGTTTTGGCAACAAGTTTGGCCACCCACCGCATACACTAGACCCCTGGGATACCATCTAATCCCAAGCGAGTTCTAGAGCATTGAGCCCTCCAAACAGGACTGGAGAAAACCTAAGAAGCCATTGCCAATCTGGAGAGACCACCGTGAACAAAGATGGATTTGATCCAAGGGATCTCTAGGGAAGGCTCCTTGTTTTCAATCACGGGCACCTCAGGAGTTCTGAACTGTTTCTGGCATGTCTAGGAGAATTCAGTTTGTTCAGCTCTCAAGAGGACCTCGGGAGCTCTACAATCCTCCGTGGATTCTCTCACAACCTCCCCCTCCCAGCATCTTCTGGGCTTTGAAGCCAGCCCGAGCGCCACGACTCCTCGGAATAACAGCAGGTTCCTGGCCCTGAAACCATCTCACGCTGGAGAATGAGTAGCAGCTTGGCGCCTGAGGAACAGCAGTGGGGAGCTTCGATAGGCTCTTAGGGGACCCAGTGAGTGGTTGCTTTGCAACAAGCTGGCACAAATCCCGGGTGATCCACGGGCTGGCTTCTAAGATGGCTTTATATAGGAGATGCAACTCGAGGCAGTGAAATCGCTCTGTAAACACCTGCCACTTTGTCCTGCACCGTGCGGGATGGGAGGCCCAGGAGTCACCCCGGGAAGGGGAGACATCCCCCTCAGTGGCACTGGCGACTGAGCCGATTCGAAGGCACAGGGTAGACACACCACCAGTGGATGTCTGACCTCATTTTGAAGGCCCACTTGTTTCAGATCGCAGCTCTCTCTCCCCATCTACACGAGCCACTCGCATCCTATTAGCTTTTTCCCCCTGAAATTCAATCTAATGTGGGTAAGTTACAGTTTCGCTGAAGGTCTGGAGTGACGAGAAGTTACCAGATCAACAAAACACACTGAATTCCTCTGAAAACACGCTGTGGGTGTGTGTTTTCCTTTGAAAATCTTCTTCCAACCCTACCCTCTTCGGACCCCATCCCCAAACAGCCTCGGTCCCCCTGCTCCTCCAGCTCCCTCCCTACTATGCAATGTGAGCATCAGCCCAACATGCAGGCCTGAGGGCTGCCTTCTTTCCCATGACCTTGACAAAGGCTGTGTTCCTTCTGGAGGCTCCAGAAAGAATATTTCCTTGCCCTCTGCAACTTCTAAAAGCTACATGGATTCCTCAGTTTGTGGCCCTTTCTCCATCTTCAAAGCCAGCAAGATGGCCTCTCTCTGTGCCTTTCTTCTGCTTCCAGTTCTAAGGACACTCATGATTGCAGCAGGCTGCTCAATCATCTCTGGATTAGTAATCTTAAATCCACCTGTGGCCTTAATCCGGCCCAGCCCCTGCGCCCCACTGGCGTGTGAAGCGACATAGTCACAGGTCCCAGGAATTAGGACGCAGACCTCCTCGGCTAGCCATTATTTGGCCTAATACTTCTCCATTTCTCATGATTGGACTTACAGGTTGTTTCTCATTTTGCACTATGATCTAGAACACTGTAATAAATATCATTGTTTAGTTTACTTCTTCCTTATTTGGTAAACCAGTGCTTTCCAGCTATAAATCTTTCCTCTCGGAAGGAACAATTACAGAAGGAAAAGATATTCTGAGCAGGTATATATACTGAAGGCTGTGGGGATTTAAGCAGTACGTAGTACTGAGCAAAAATAACACTGAATTTTCTAGTCCACACTCCACCAGCATTTACTGACTGAGCGATTTTAGGCAAGTCACCTAATGCATCTGAAAAATTTCTCATTCGCCAAAATGGGAAATAACAGTTATCCAGGCATTCTTGCACGGTCAAATGAGACGATGTAGACCGTGGAGCCACTGCGTTACTGGTGGTCCCAGTGGAAATTACCATGATTAGGATAATAATCAATGTAATACTGGAAAGCAGATCAGATAGCACACCCTTATTATAATTTCTAATATTTCTAGTGATAATACAGCTGACATCTCAAGTCATTTATCTTGTCAGAATGGAGAAGGAAAAATCAGAAAAGTAATTTGGTTAAGAATCACATTGAGAAAGAACACTTTTTTGAAATGTTAATTATTATCATGCTACTTCCCCTCCTCCCTCACTCCCTGTAGCTCCCCTGGCATCCATGCCCCAGACAGCCTTTTTTCACCGCATGGCCTTCACACCCGCTACTTCCTTTTCCAGCAATCCACTGCCCCACACATCCAGTGGTCTCCCTTCTTCTCCTTCTGTTCTTTGCTCAAACATCTCTGCAAACATCACTTCTGGGGACTGACCTCGATAAAAATTGCCCTATCGCTGTGACCACTGGCATTCCCTACAATCTTCCCTTCTTTCGTCTTTCCCTATATCATCACTGGAATACAGATTTCAGGCAAGCAGGGATTTCTGTCCTATTTTATTTGCTGCATTGTGCCCAGTGCCCAGGATGGTGTCTAGTATATATTATGGACTCAATAATTTTGATAAATGATCGAACTGATTTTAATGCAGCCCGAGCATTTTATTCATCGGGTGGTGGAAAAAAATCGGCCCAAAGACTCTTTTTAGTAGTAATTTTCCCCGTTAAGACATACTCTTCACACATTTGGACAGTGACAGGCTCTGAGTGAAAAGCAAACAAAGAGGGAGTGCATATTTATGACGTCTGTATTGAAAGAGCAAATGTCTAAGATGGCTGCTGCTTTTACTCTGATTCTTCTTCTTTTTTTTTTCCTTTTAAGAGTCTTATTTATTTATTTGAGAGCAAGAGCATGACTGAGGTGGGGCTGGGGGGCGGGGCGGGGATGGTGGTTGGTGAAGCAGACTCCCCACTGAGCAGGGAACCCTGGGTTCATGACCTGAGCCGAAGGCAGACGCTTAACCAGTTGAGCCACCCAGGTGCCCTGCCTTTACTCCGATTCTAAAAAGTGAGGTATAAATAGCCATGTTGTATAGTTTACAGTGACTGGGTTTGGAGCAAAAGCCAAGAGAAAAGGCATAAATGAAGACCTCTGCATAAAGACGAATCCAGGTGGATGTGCCACTCAGGCCTGCAAAGTTGTCCTTGTGGCTTCTGGTTCAGAGCTGTCGTCACCACGAAGCACACCTCAGTTTAATGTTGAAAAACAGAAATCAAGAGAAGTTGGTACTCGCTCTCCTGGTTCAATGGAAATTGACGGAGACAGAGATCTGCTACAACTTGGGGAAGCCCATGTTAGAGACCAACGCCATGCTGAGTGCGGTAACTTTATCCATCTTCATGAACTTTCCATGAACTAATTCCAGTTGTCCCTCACACCCGAGCCATATGGACTCGGCACCTCCCCACTCGGCTCGGACACAGTGTGTATTTACACTCGTGTATTTATAACTCTTGTCTAATTGTATTCCCCTGCTCAGAACAAGAGAAGAGCTGCTAGCCCCCCCCCCACTTCCTGGCAGCTCTCTCAGCTTCCCTTTCCTGCCCGTCCTTCTACTCCAGCCCCATGTTATTGCTCTCAAAGCACGTTTTCCAAACATCAAGACAGATAAAGATCTGAGGACCATAATTCTTTTATACTCCTTCAGGACAATTTCTTTTTTGTCTTGGATCCTGTATCCCTAACAATGAAACTGTGCCAAGAATCTCTTTCAAAAGTAAAGCCAAAATCTATCCCTGAGCGACTAGCGGCAGATAAACGGCTTTCAGTTTAATCCTAACAAGAATGAGCAAATGGACACCGATCCTTGGTTTAGCGTTTCATTAACGTAATCCCTTTCCCGTGCGGTGATACTCTTCTGTGCCTTATTTGTGTGAGTGTGTGCAAGTGACTGTGTCGGGGGGTGGATATATTTATTCTCTTAGGACATGAGGCTTTTGGTTCTGGGGGTATGTAAGGCCTTTTAGAAAATCCACGTGAATGTCCGAGCGAAATAAATTATATGTCATGCTTAGCTTGGTTGGTCACTCACAAAGATCATCTCCTTCAACCCAAATGGTAAGCCAACTGCCAGGGAAATGTGGCTGGGAGTGGGGGAGAGTTATTCCAGGTACTTTTGGCTCAGGCCTCTTTCACGGCACCTCGATCCTGCATACCAACTCAGTACTGGCATTAAAGTGAGTGTAGACACCAAGGGGCAGCTTGAGGTCGATGGCAGCTCAGGACATCCGATTTGGACCTGGGTTAACTGCTGGTGGAGAGAAGTTGGCCAGTTCCAAGCGAGTTCTCAAATCCAAAGTAAATCTCTATGTTGGGCAGTTTATGTGGAGCCCAGAATATGGAACTGGGAATCAGGGTCACAACTGTCGAGTTTAAAGATTCTAGATGTGAGATTCCTTTGGCAGATCCAAACCAAGGCTGGTGAGACCGAGGACCATGTATGGGACAGTTAGTCAATATTTCCATTTGAGCATAGAATGTAGAAGACTCACAACTCCAGATATTTGGAAAATGGATTTGAGTCCTCTCTAAATGATGCAATTAGCTTGAAGGGAGGATGAGTGGAAGTGAATGATTCCAGGAAATACCAAGAATTCACCATAGATTACTGATGAATTCCTGGAAATTCTAGAAAGTTTATTTTATGTTGACAACGAAAGAGAGAACATTTCTTATTTTAGGGCCTACATCTCCCCCCACCTCGTGTTCCTGGTATGTGGGCCAAGCTGTGTGGTAGAAAAAGGATGGTTTAGGCAGTAAAGGATTCACAGGAAGTAAAAATCGTCCATACAAATTCTGAGAGGAAGAACTGAGCCAGGCATCTTTCCAGTGAGTATGGGTTACGGAGAGACAGAGAAAGCCGGAAAGCTATGAAGAATAAGATACAATGAATAAGGAACATAAAGGAGATGAAGAATTACCCTTCCCCTCTCCAGTTAGCCTGACTTCTATTGGCCTCTCTTTTAGAAGCAGCAAATTTTGGTTATTAGTGCTTTCTGGAAGACAAGCATTTTTTCCCATGAAATTCTTTTATGTTATGCAAAAGTCCCCAGGAAAGAAAAATGATATACTTTTATGGGCTTTATGTCAAAGAATTCAGAGTCCAGTAAAAATATTTTCAGATTTCAGAGATTGCAATAACATTCCAGATTTATCTCAGACATCCAAGGCTAAAACTTTATATATAGAAAAAGTTATAGGAGTTGCCCAGCAATTCGCAATTTTTAAGAGACTACACTTAACTCGACTTCTTTTATTGTAAGGACGCAGGTTGAATTTACTGCGAGCCCATGCATGGATGGTGCTAGAAAGCAAACACTGTCAGGAGAGAAAAGCTCTAGGGATGCCCCCACACACACACACATCTGCAAGGGGGCAAGCCCACCAATGGTAGACATTGCTAGTAAAAAGAATCCTTGTTGATCCATACTTGCGTAGCTTGTCGGCACAAATACTATTTTTTAGTGTGGGTGTTGTTGACTGGGCTTCTTCCAGCCGGCCCTTCTAGCACCCCAAACGAGGGGCTTTCTTCAACTGTTCAAACTCATTCAGTTTCATTCCTGGCTTGAAGGACCCTGATACAATGGAAGGTTTGGGAGCTTTTCATATTCCATCACTCTTACCCTATGGCCTGGCTGTCATTTGGGGAAACCGGAAGTGGCAGAACTGGGGACCTTGTCTCAAAATGAATTTCAAATTGTGGCCCCAAACCCACAGAGGACCTCCACAAAAATAATTAAAAAAAAAACAAATTCTAGAAAATTCTTATAGCATCTGCCCCAAGGAAGTAGGTAAGGGCTTGTGTCCTGTCTCTTGCTGCGGGTGTCTGTCCGTTCTTCCATTCTGGGTTGGTTGTTTGGTGCACAGCCTCAGATGTCTGAGAGAGTCAAGGAAAGTTTGAACTTGCAGTTTGTCTGTGTTTTCAATATTGCAAGGGTGTGAGCCATGCCTTTTCTAGCCCTGTCTATCTCTAAAAAGAAACTGGAAGTCCCCTCCAGGGACTCTGGGTCTCTGTCTCTAGACAGTCAAGTTGTCGGGGGGGTAGGAGCTCTGGCTCCGGACCCCAATGTATGGCATTGTGCCGGCACACGGTGGATGCTCAGTGCAAACGTCTGCTGCTTTCTGCTGAATTTTCATTTGAAATAATTCTCTTTTCCCCCCGCCTTCCGGGGGCCAGCAGCACCACCTGGGATCTTGTTGGAAATCTACATTTTCTGGCTTCGCCCGCCTAGAGAACCTGCAGTTCTGGGGGTGGGGTGGAGCGATCAGGGCTTTCTCCTGGCCCTCCAGAGGATCCACTTGAGCACCGCTGGGCCTCAGAGAAAGTGATCTGCAACTGCGTCTTTCTGGCTCTTCCGGGACAATTGCCGTGGCTTTTGCTGAGCACTAAAAAAGTCCAGGAAGTGGGGAGCCAGCTCCAGGTGAGCTTTCCGGCTGCTGTACTGATTTCTCCAGCCCAGACACACCTCGGACTTTCTCCCCCACTTTGGACTGGTCCGTTTGGTTTCCTAAGCCTTGAATCAACCACCTCAATTTCCCCTCAGAACTTCCCACTTCAGGCAGAAAAATCAGAACCTAGTAAAGTGCTAAATAAATAAATAATATGTATAAAAATAAACAAATAAAATAATTAAATAAAAATAATTAAATAATTAAAACGAATTAAATAAATAAAACGTTAAATAAAAGATAAAAATATAAATAAAATTTAAAACTATAAAAATAAAAATAAATAAACTTTTTTAAATGGACTTTTTAAAAAGATTTTATTTATTTATATGACAGAGAGAGAGAGGTCACAAGTATGAAGAGAGGCAGGCAGAGAGAGAGGAGGAAGCAGGTTCCCCGCTGAGCAGAGAGAAAGGTCTCCAAGATCCCTGAGCTGAGACGGGAGGTCCCCCAACATGTT
The DNA here is from genome assembly GCA_002007465.1 of Ailurus styani. Lineage (NCBI taxonomy): Eukaryota > Metazoa > Chordata > Mammalia > Carnivora > Ailuridae > Ailurus > Ailurus styani. The sequence goes on from LNAC01000828.1 coordinate 424,435, forward strand.
GTCTCTGGGTTTCAAGAAAACGCATGGGCTCCATAGCTGCTCATTGCCCTGGGTTTCCTGTCACGGAGAGGTGGAGAGAAGGTTCTGACAAGTAAGGCGTTTCCCGGAGAATGAGTTTTCACTTCGAATAAACGTCGGGCGTTTTGCCTTGGCGGGTGAAACTAGGTCATGGTTTCTGCTCAACTTCTGAGCGCAAAAGCAGCTCTCCTGTCAAAGAGCAGGCTTGCGGACCCTTCTAGAAGCCGTGACCCGCGAGCAAGTTCTCCGGCCCCTTCCCCCTGCCGCCAGTGCCGGGTGGGTGCTCACAAAGACGGGTGACCGGCCTCAGCACTGATCCAGCTTAGGCGCTGAGGCCACGGAGGCCACGGAGGCCTCCCCCCTGTCCTGTAAGGGCCTCGGGGCCGTGCCCTGCTCCAGCTTCGCCACCCAAATCCTCCTGCGCGGCCTCCGGAGTGCAGCCGCACCCCCACCCCCGGCACCCCATCCTCCTGTCCCGCCATCATCTGCTCCTCTGCACGTGGAGCACCCGGTGCCCTGGCCAGAGCGCGGGTTCGTGGCCTCCCCTCTGCAGCCTCGCCTGGCCTCCCGGAGCTCGGTCAGCCGGTCCTGCGAGGCACCTTCCAGCCCTGTCTCCCGGGGCCTGCTTCACCCTGGGGCTCCCCCCACCCCATAACCCCAGGCGGGGTTCACTGCTCGCCCGTCGCTTCCGATAGTGCTTTATACGTACACCTGTTCCAGAGCCTTTCTCATTTTGTGCTGTTGGTTTGGAATCCCTTCTTTCTCCATAGATGATACGTTCTTTGCGATCTGTTTCTTACTAAGGAAACAGAGCTACTGAGCCTCAAACACCTGACACCGGCAGGTGCCGAATGAATACGCACTGGCTTCACGTAGCTACTGTTACAATGGTCTCGGCCCAGAGTAAGGAACTGGATGGAGGAGAGCGTTGGGGGGGCGGGGGGGGCGGGGGGGGCGGCGACAGGTGGAAAGAAGCCAGGGCACCACACGGGGTGACCCGCAAAGGCAGAGAAATAGTGAGTGGGGGGCTGGCGCGGCCCAATGGGAATGGGGTGGGAGTCACAAATACAAGCCACATATGGAATTTTACATTTCTAGTGGCCATGTTAAAAAAAAAAAAAAAAAGTAGGGGCTCAGTCGGTTCAGTGTCTGACTTCGGCTCAGGTCATGATCCCAGAGTCCTAGGATCGAGCCCCGCCTCGGGCTCCCTGCTCATCGGGAAGCCTGCCTCTCCCTCTCCCACTCCCCCTGCTTGTGTTCCCTCTCTCGCTGTGTCTCTCTCTGTCCAATAAATAAATAAAATCTTTTTTTAAAATGTAAAAAGAAGATGATGAGGTTAGTTTTAATAATACATTTTACTGAATGTGGAGGAGGGGTACAGGTGCGGGCCAGGCCAGTGGTGTCTCCAGGCCAGAAGGGGTAGAGCCCAGACTCCAGGGGTTCAAGACAAATGCAGTAAAGCAAGTTATTCTAATGACCCCCTTGAAGCTGATTTATTTGCTACTGCTGACTTTCATTACCTGTATTATGGGGTCAGAACTTTTCAGGTATTGCAGATAAAGGAGCAGACCAACAATTTATGTGCGGCCATTAATCTCAGCTTCATGGCAACGCAAAAGGGAAAAGCAGACAAGTTTCTTCTCTTCAATAAATACAGCCTTTACAAATCCAATTTGAAGCAGTAAGTAAAGGTCTTCAAGAACAAGTAATTTGAGTTTCAAAAGCAGCATGAAAGCCAGAGGCAGTCAGGCAGACCCTGAACCTGAACCTGTTACATGGATGGGGCAAGAATTTTCAACTCTTTGATGATGAAATTTTCTGGAAATTGGAAGGGAAGAGCCTGAACTAATACCTCCAAAAGGAAGCAGGAAATTTTCAGGGAGATCTCCTCAATCTATTATGAAATACGCAGCATTAAAGTCATTTAAGGAAAATGCCTTATGTAAGTTTGGGGTCTTTGTTTTCCTCTCTGTGTTTCCTTCCCGACAAGTAGCCATACTACGCAGAAGGAGGGGGAGCCAGAGAAAGCCAGGAACAAATAGACCAGCCTGTCACCAGCTCAGAAGGCAGTGAATGTCCGTGTACACATCACTGATCTGGAGACTGACCACGGAGGTAAGGGAGATCCCTGATCAAAAAAACCTTTTTCAGGTCCAAGGATGGACAAAGATACTGCTTTGCCCTGCAGAACGGTGATAGTAAAACCCATGACCTACACTATTCCTCGGCTCAGCTTTCTAGATTTGGACACAGATAAATTCTTAGACTAAGGGAAAATGAAATACAAACAAATCGACCATTTAGGTTGTTTTATTATTTAAGAAAATTCAACCAGTAATTACAAGGGCACTGTCCTAGGCCCTGGCTAATCCTTTTGCCTTTCTGCTAATAAATACAAAACAGCTTCACCCAAAAGTTACCAAAGCATAGAATTGGGGGTGCCTGAGTGACTCAGTCAGTTAAGCGTCTGCCTTCGGCTCAGGTCATGATCCTGGGGTCCTGGGATCAAGTCCCGCATCGGGCTCCCTGCTCAGCGGGGAGCCTGCTTCTCCCTCTCCCTCAGCCCTTCCCCCTGCTCATGCTCTCCCTCTCTCTCTCAAATAAAGAAAATTTTTTTTAAAAAAAAGCATGGAAGGATTCTGGTATTTTCAGCGAAGGACACTGTTTTCTAAATAAGCTTTCACTTATGTTCTCACTTGGTCACTTTAATATTTCAAACCCAAACAAAATGGAAAAACCCGAAGTTCTGAGATCTGAATGATCGAGATCAATACTATCAGTCTCTCCCAAGCAGCCGTTTCCTTGACAGCCCACCCTTCAGAGGTGGAAGAATATGAAACAGCACAGGAAAGTGGGCCACAGTGCAAACAGGAGCCCGAATACCACCAGCCTGGCGAAGGGACAAACGTGCCTTCTAATAGCTTCAAAAAGTGAAATGCCTTTTATCTTAGTAAAATCCACTTAAACGCCCACCAGGTGATTGAAAACACATAGCTAATAACGAGGAATTGTGTGAAAGAACCCAGAAGACGAAAAGCCCAACTGACCTTCTGAGACGATTGGCTACTTTTTCAATACAAAAGTGAAAAGATCTTTCCCTTTTTGGAGGGAGGAAAAATAGCCCATGTCAGAACTCTGCGCGCGGGACCCCAGCTGTTCAAATATTTTATTGCCAACAAATTCCCAAGTGAGCGTGGGCCCCTNTTCGGGGGGGGGGGGGGGCAGGTTCGATAAGAGGGTTTGAACAGCTGCACCGAAGGACCTAGATGCCACCAGAGGCTCATACGCCAACTTTTCTGGACTCTTTTCAAAGTGTGATTTCCAAAAAGTTAAAAGCATGGTCCCCATCAAAGACTTTCTGCAATTCCTTAATGAGGGGATCAATGAGACAGACAAGGTATTGCAAGGAGCACGGGAGGAACTGCGTGTTTTTATAGTCATCAATAAAGAAGGATGTTTAAATGAGTTTGCCAGCTTGCACGCAACACTGTTCCGTGTCCTATGGGGCTATGACACCATGACCTTCGGGGTGATCTTTTCCACCAGCCAGAAATGATTTGCATGTCTTCCAGACAAAATATACACGTGAACGCATAACTTCATGTAGTCTGGGCTTCTTGTGTAACAAATAGTAAGTAGCAAGTCAAACAAAGATACCTTCTATAGCCAGTTGCGTGGTCCTGGGCTGGGCTCGTTGAAAAGGGCACCGCGATGACATTGAAAGGCGATCCTGACCGCGGCCTTTTTGCTGAGATCTGGATCATTTTCCTTAACACTTTACACATTATTTCTCTCCTGTTCTGTGTTGATGCATAATCAAGATAGTGGGAAGAATATGCTGGCAAGTTGGGTTTCACGATGTAAGAGTTTTCAGCGCACCCCAGAGATGTGAAGAACTTAGATGGATTTGGGGGTGGGGGGGTTAGGCGGCTTTGGGGATAGAAGAATGAGGCAAACCGGAACAACAAAAGTAAGCGGGTTTAAAAAAAAACACAACACAACCAACCGTAACTATAGGCTTAATGTGCCCTATCAGAAACCAGTCAACTTGGGGCGCTTGGCTCCGTGGGTTAAAGCCTCTGCCTTCGGCTCAGGTCATGATCTCAGGGTCCTGGGATCGAGCCCCGCATCGGGCTCCCTGCTCTGCGGAGAGCCTGCTTCTCCCTCTCTCTCTGCCTGCCTCTCTGCCTACTTGTGATCTCTCTCTCTCTGTCAAATAAATAAATAACTAAATCTTAAAAGAAAAGAAAAGAAAAGAAAAGAAACCAGTCAACTGGTTTGGAATCAGCGCATGACCTGCATGTTTTACTTTAAATAACACATTTTGTGACCGCAGGATGCCCACACTTTTTTCGTAGAGAAGAGCCACTTAGATTATCCCATGTAAATTACACAATGCTGAAAATGTTAATTTTCGCTGGGCCGGGGATCAATTGGCAGGAAAGAGAACAATAGAAACCAGAGTGAAAGGCTGAGGTTTGGAGCCTGGCCCTGGGCTGCTCGGTGGGGGGCGGGGGAGGGGGTGCTGCCGGGAAGACAGGGGGAGAGGAGTGAGTCAGAGGCTGTGACCTCCTGGGGCGACAAATGTGATCTGGAGCAGGGCTGCAGCTGGAGGAAGGGTTCAGGAAGTGGAGGAGCACCCTGATGTGGAGACAGTGGGCTCAAAAGGCAGCAGGTTCAGGGAGAAGGGAGCTGTCTCCCGGAAGAGACGGCAGACGAACCTGGTAGCCACGGCCAGGACCTGCCCGCCGCGAAGACACTCGGCCTGGAAGCCTACCCAGCTCGGCGCGGTTTCCGCGGGCACCGGGACAGGTCCGCACACTACGATCACAATCACAGTTGTTCCGACTGCAACCCGTGAGCACGGGCCCCAGGGGGTTTTGAAAACTCCGCAGGTGATTACGAGGCCCTGGAAGCTCTAACCCTTGCTGCCCCCGCTGTGGTCTCCCACCCGCTAGAAATAACCTGCATTGGGCGCCTGGGTGGCTCAGTGGGTTAAAGCCTCTGCTTTCGGCTCAGGTCATGATCTCAGGGTCCTGGGATCGAGGCCCGCATCGGGCTCCCTGCTCAGCGGGGAGCCTGCTTCCCCCCTCTCTCTGCCTCCTTGTGATCTCTCTCCCTCTGTGAAATAAATAAATAAAATCTTAAAAAAAGAAAGAAAGAAAGAAATAACCTGCATTGCCTGCGAGCTCACTCCAGTTCCAGGTTCCCGGGCCAAACCTTCCTGCACTGAACCAGAATCTGCATCTTAACAGGTCATTCGTAGGAAGGTGGGGAAGCACTGCTTCAAAACGGACTCAGCATGGCCTCTCCGTGAAGAGAAACGCTCGATTCAATTCCCATATTTTAGCCCAAAGAAGAGATAGCTTCTCCCTTCCCTCACCTCTGCGTCTCACTGGAAACATCGCTGGCGGCGGGGGAGAGGACACAGGCCTTCTTTTGTAGAAAGCAAGAATGTGTCACCAGAGCTAGATTTTTTGTCATTAAAACGCAGTGTGCTAACAGCACGGTCACCTATCACAACTCCCAGCAAGTTAAGGAAAAACAAGATTAAAGCAAAAGCCTCCCCCAAACCACTTTTGTCTTTTCCCAGGAAAAGCTTTTAGGTTGAAGTCAAAGGACATTCTGTCATTCATTTGTCTGAATAAGCCAATGTCCATAAAAAGACTTGTGATGTCTTCATGTTTTAAACNATCACAACTCCCAGCAAGTTAAGGAAAAACAAGATTAAAGCAAAAGCCTCCCCCAAACCACTTTTGTCTTTTCCCAGGAAAAGCTTTTAGGTTGAAGTCAAAGGACATTCTGTCATTCATTTGTCTGAATAAGCCAATGTCCATAAAAAGACCTGTGATGTCTTCATGTTTTAAACATATTTTATAAGAGAAAGGATTTAGGGTGGGATTAAGTAATAAGAAATGTTGGTATTTGTCTTCCTATGTGTGGAAGAGCTAACACCCAGGTATTCTTATTTTAGATGTGAAGATGTAAGGTTAAAATTTATTGACAAAGAGCTTACACTGAATCAGAGAAGGCACGTTTATTTCTCTAGAACCCTCTCCCCCGCAACACACACAGAAGCTGAGACTATAAAGTCTATTTCTTATAAAGAAGTTAAATTGTGAGGGTATGGAGGAAGGGAATGACACCAAATGCTAACTTGATTCCATAGGAAGAAAGGAAGAGATCCAAAAATGGTAAATAAGAAGGTTAGTATGGCAAATTCTATAAATAGATACTTGCTCTCCTTTCTTCTCTCTGCTTCTTTAGAAGACAGAAGATTATATAAAGCAATAATTGTAACAATGTATTATTTGGTTTCTAACATATACAGACACGATATCTATAGCAGTAATGGCACACATTACTTACTGGAGGAAGGAATGGACTATATAAGAATAAAGTATACCTTACTGGGATTAAATCAGTATATTTGAAGTGGATTACGATAAGTTAAGACATATTTTGTAAATCTTAGAGCAACCACTAAGATAAAAAGAGAGTAAAAATATGATCAAAAGAATTAAAATTATATACTAGAAAATATCCACTTACTACAACAGAATGTAGTAAAGGTGGAACAGGAACAGAAAATATCTGAGATGTCTGGACAACAAAACAAAATGGCGCACATAAATCTACCCATGTTGATAGTAACTGTAATGGCTTAGACAACGCAATCAAAAGGTAGTTATTGTCAGATGAGATAAAGAAAATAAGATCTAACTCTATGCTGTCCACGAGAGACACATTTTGGATTCAAAATGTGATGGTACGTTGACGTGTAAGATGGGGGTAGGTGTCGGGGGTGGGCAAGTACACATTTCATCTACTGTGTGTTAGGCACAGAGGTACAATGACTTTTTGCCTTAACTATGGATCTTTTGTTATGAAAGACTAGAGTCTCATACCAGGACACCTTCAGCAACTCCAATGAGCATCCTGGGAGATTCAAATACCTTCCTTCTCTACTCAGTTGAAAGAAGAGAGAAAAAAAATGAAGCCATAAGCCATCAGATTATAATTTTCAAAAAGCTAAAAACAAAGCTCACATACTTACAGTGAATAAGCATGTTTCAGCCAACAGGATGGTATGGCTGGTCCAAAAGAGAATACCAAAGATTGAAGTATTCGTAGTCTCTGAAAGAAAGAATGCCAAAACAGGATCTCCACGTTAGAGACAGAATGGCTAATATCCGATGGAGTAATAAAACCGTAATACTTTTCTGTTAGAAATCATTTATGTCTCCACCTGACAAAAATCTTTTTCAGTTCACCAGTTTTCTACAAGTTACCATTTAATTTGGTAAAGACTTGGGTCTAATCAAATAAATAATAAGTCAAACAAAGTTGCCTACATTAGCTGCCCCTTAGGTAATGTTCTAGCAGGCACTGAAAGGGCACACTGTAATCTGTCTGTGTTCTAAGTTTTGGAAATTGTTTCTTAACAAAAGTGGATTCAGTTGTGAAACCCAGTTTAACATAACAACAACGATCACATGGCTAAGATTTATTGCTGGTTTCTTTCCAAAGTGCTCTACTGAGCACTTTGTATCCTTTATTTCATTTCCTTCTCCCTGCGATGCTAAGGGATGGGTGGATAATGATGATCACCATTTTTTGGATGAGAAAATTAAGGCTCAGATAAACTAAGTAGGTTCCCCCAGATCGCATGTCCGGTAACAGGCGTAGATAGAATTTACACTTGTGATTTCTTCATCTGAAAGCTTTTGTATCTCACAAAGAGGGTTTCTACTGTCTGAAATATTATATATTGTTCAATATGTGTTTCTGGTTTAATTGAACATTCAATCAATATAAGCAAAAAAACAAAAAAAGAAAAAGAAAAAGAAAAAATAATAAATACTTTTAGGTCTTTCCCTTTGTGCCTCTGTACAATTTCTCCCTCCCAGAAGGGGATTCTTCTCCTGACCCAGACTCCTCTTCACCTACCTTAGGTACACAAAGTCACACAATGGCTGCCTCACTCCACAAGACTGTGCAAGTTAAGACCAAGTCTGGACACTAATCACAAAGTACTGACAGTGGAAATGTACTGGCCCTTGTCACAGAGGTTAATTCCATCACTAGTCCACCGAAACAGCTAAAAGAACTTCATGAGCAACTATCACTCCCTAGATCAATTGAGGAAGTTGAGTGAGCATGAACTGAAACATTTACGTTTTACAGATGGAAGACCAGATAGACTAAGCAAGCCCAAGGTCACAGAGCAAAGCCTTGGAAGAATGCAGACAAGACGGCCAACTTTTACAGTTGAAACTCAGAGTTGTAACTAAGGGATGATCCCTCTACAAAGTGTTTTCTTTTATTCCAATGACTCCTTTCTTAAGGGAAAAACAACAACAACAACAATAAAAACAAACGACGCCTGAAAGGTAGCTGATTATAGACAGGGGAGAGAAAATACTTCAGAATAAAAGAAGGTCTCGAACATGTCTGGCAGTGACAATTTTCTTGATTTTTAACAGTGAATGATTTTTCTATTTCCATGTAAGTGACTGCATTCAGCAAGATATAATTGCCAAACACCTGGCACGTGTCGCATACGCTTGGCTGAAAAAAACAAAGCCGTTGGAACCCAGAGCCCATCTCTGATCCTGTGCTACAGTGGAGTTGAAGTTAGCAATCAAAATGATTCTGTCCAGATGTCCTGTTCCAAAAACTATGCACTCTCTTTCTGCTTAGGAGCTTGAATGTGTGCAGCTGTTCGGCGCACCCTGAATTGCCATTGTTGTCAGATTCAATCACGTCTTCGGGAGCACCTTAGTCATGAGCCAAGTGAATAATCGGATAGTTCCACCTCGAGATGCACCTCGCAGGAACACCTGCGGTATGTGGCAATGGAGAGGCAGGACAATGGCCAGCAAGGTCCTGGCCCTACCTGTTCTTTATCCAAAGCATCACGGGGCTTGTCTGCACTTGGATAACGTGCATGCGATACACAGTCTCAAGCCAGGGGAAGGGAAGATCAAGGGTCAAGAGGATGAAGAGGTGAGAAATGCAGCAGCATCAGAAGCTTTTCAATCAGAGCTGTTGAGCTCGTGGGCCAAGGAACCGATCTCTGTCAGCTCCGCTGACAGCTGGTAAGAGCAGCCAAAGATAACACATAAGGAAATGGACGTGTCTGGGCCCCAATAAAACTTTATTTACAAAAAACGACGGCTGGCTGGATTTCGCCTACCAACTATAAATTTGCTTACCACTGAGTTAGAGGAACAGGCATCCAAACGTGACTTCACCTTGAACCTGGACTTCAGAACTATGGATGGCAGGATCTGAACTGGGAGTCTCTGGCCTTCTAATACATCACGGAAAATGGGTGCTTTCAAAATCTTTTTTCACAGTGAGGCAGATGTGCACAAACTGAACACATCCATGTCATCAGTACCCAGATTACAAAATAGAGAAACACCATCCCTAGTCCCCCTCCCCGCTGAAGTTCAACAGCGTGCGGCAAGACAGCCCTGTCGCGATGTGTCCCAGTGGCTCATTCAAGAGTACCGCCGCAGAGGGCTTCGGTGCATGGAGCATCGTCCCATAGCAGTTCCGGGCCTGGGTCCCCACCTCTGTCCCAGGCCTGAGGCTCTGCTGGCATTAAAAACCAAAATACATTTTAAAGATCTCATTGGCTTTATTCAACGATTCATAAGTCAGGCAACATCCCTTCCAGCAGAGAGAAAGGAACTCCACACAGCTGTACAAAATGGAAGGTTTCATAGGCAGAAAAGGGCAGGAAAAGGAAGTTTCTAGCAAAAAGTGGATTGTTTCAGGCAAGGTCACTTTCCTGCAGGGGACAGAAGTGGTCTGCTGGGCGGATCCCTGAGCAGCGCTAACAGGTGATTCCAGACTGGTTAAAAGGACATTTCTGGGAGAGGCCGCCACATTTGCTGCCATCGGCCTCTAGAGGGGCAGCTGCTGCCAGCCCCCCCCCCACACACACACACCAGAGCCAGACCGAGGCAGCCAAGGAATGGGACGTGAGAGTGTGGGGAGCAGAGCCTGCCAGGCGAGGTGCCCCTGGCAGTGAGCACTGAGGGCCTTGCAGGCACTGGGTGCCCCCCCACCCAGCCCCAGCACTCGGGGGCAGGGGGAGGCTCTGGGAGCAGCCAATGTGAGCCTCTCTGAATTGCCTTGAGCATCATTCTTCCACTGTCTTGGAAGCAGCTCCTAGCTTCTGGAGAGAAGACTGACTCACACTGACCTTATCTAGGTCACTTGGGCACATCCTTCACATTCTCCTTCTCTCCCGTATAGATAAGCTGATAATTTCCCCAGTCTTTAAGTTCTGCTTCCTTTTCGCTGAACAATTCTGTCTTGAAGTCGTCTCCCTCTTCCCGCAGGGTGCTGTGAGCGGTGTCAGGAGGAGTCAGGAGGAGCCCGGAGGTGCCTTCAACACCTGCCTCACAGATAGCTTCAGCTACCTCTCCGCTTGCGTCGCTTGCAAGGTCTGCCTTCCACGAAACACCAGAACATGAACACACTCAGCCACGTTCTCAGCTGCTTTATAATAAGAGCGCCTTTCCTCTGGCTTCCAGTAACACGTTCCTCATTTCTGGCCAAGACCTCATCAGCCTTTCCCATGCATACTCCGGCTGCCGTTCTGTTCTGGGTTTGGGGTTCTCCAAGTCTGAAGCTATCTGCACCCTGCTCCTCTTTCCTTTCCGGGAGCTCAGCATTGCTCCAAACAGCCCGTTCCTGGTCATCTGGGCTCTCTCTTGCAGGCCCCGCTACGCTCTGCCAGCCTCTACCCATCACCCCTTTCCAAAGGCACTTCCACATTTTTAAGTATTTATTACAGTGGCAACCCCATTTCTTGGGACCAATTTCAATCTTAGTTCAGGCCACTATAACAGAACATCATAGACTGAGTAGCTCATAAACCACAGACATGTACTTCTCATGGTTCTAGAGACTGGACATCTAAGAGCAAGGCACTGGTAGATTTGATGTCTGGAGAAGAGGGCTGGCTTCCTGGTTCACAGACAGTTGTCTTCTCGCAGTGTCAGTGTCCTCCTGTGTAAGAAGGTGTGACGGGGCTCTCCAGGGTCTCCATTACAAGGGCATTAACCCCAGTCATGAGGGCTCCACCCTTACGACTTGATCACTTCTCAAAAGGCCTCCAAATACTGTCCCCTTCAAATACTACCATGTTGGGGATGAGGTTTCAATATGTGGAGTTTAGGGGGGCACAGACATTCAGTCTATAAAACACGATGATGGGCCATTTGGACATTTCTTTTTGGTGAAGTGTCTCTTCAAGTCATCTGCCCATTGTTCTATCGTGTCATTTATCCTTCTCTGATTGATTTAAGGAGATGTTTTATTGTTTTTTTGTCTGAATCCTAGTCATATTGCTATGTAACATGTTACTTAAAACTTATCAGCTTGAAAGAAGAAATATGTATGATTTCACATTTTCTGTGGGTCAGGAATTTGTGAACAGTGGACTGGGCTAGTTCTGGCTTAAGAGCTCTCAGGAAGTTGTAGATTGAGGTCAGCTGGAGCTGCAGTCATCTGAAGGCTCGACTGGGACCGGAGGCTCCACTCCGGGATGCGCATTCCCTTGACTTGTAAGTCAGTGCTGCCTGCTGGAATGGTGCTTCAGTTCCTTCCACACATGGTCCCCTTCACAAAGGGCTGCTTGAATATCCCCATGACATGGTGGTTGGCTTCTCTAAGAGTCAGCATTCTAAAGAGAGCAAAGTAGTGGGCGCAATCCCATTTATGTGCTAACCTGAAAAGTCACATACCCTCACCTCCATCAGATTCCACTGGTTACCCAGCCCAGCCCTGATTCGTTGTGGGAGGGGACTCACTACATAGGAGCATGAATACCAGGAGGGGAGAATCACCGGGGGCCATCTTGGAAGTTGGCTACTACAGGAGTCCTTTGTCCTATCAAGTCATTTTTTGGAGAAGGAAAATGGAGACTGAGGAAGAGATCCTTTGGAATGTGCCTTCAGTCATGCTAAAATGCATTTCCTTCTCATCTAACTGACCACGTAACCATTCTTCAAGACTCATTTGAAGTCCCCAGTGCATTAGTTTCTCTGTGGCGACATGTTTATGTGCTTGGGCCTGCGGGGCAACTCGAGACACTATCAGCCAACTGAGAGAGTTTTCAGGATCCCTGCAGGCTGCGGGTCTCCTGTGATATTCTGTTCCACTGACAAAGTCATGCCTTAAATCCTGCCTTAGTTCTTTTTTAATTAAGATTTTAATCCTCTCTTGAAGCAAGCATCTTGGGGAGGGTGTCGTGTTACGATCTGCTGTGACTCATTCATCCCCTTAGTTACTAAAGGGTCACCCAAGAGGTGGTTTTCAGGTTAGGGAGAGGCACAAAGCACCTGAGCTAAGGAAATGAGGAATTTCTCAGCTAGGTAAGGGGAACCCTGCAACAGAGCTGGAACTACGGAGGGTCAAGAGAGGTGTCTCAGGAGGAAAACTTAAGAAAGCACATGCTCTCAGAGTCATGGTGGTACAAGGGCTGCACCTGAGAGTGAGTGCCTCTTAAATTTTGTGCCTTGCATGACTTACCGGCCAAACCCTGGTCCAGACCCTGCCTGGAAGCTCCAGGTGGCCTCAGGGCTGTGTCCACTTTATCTGGGCCTGGCTCATATACACACAACAATGGCAACCAATGGCAACAGGGACACCGTTAGGTCAAATGACATGCTATGGCCATTTTGGGGGGTAGCAATTTCATGTGGTTCAACTAATTTGCTAATTATCACTTTGCTCACATAATAATAATAACAATAATAAAAATTATTTTTTTTAGAGAGGGGGAGAGGGAGAGGGGTGTAGAGGGGAAGAGGGAGAGGGAGAGAGAGAATCATGAGCAGGCTCCACACATAGCACGGAGTCCAACGCAGGACTCGATTTCACAACCCTGAGATCATGACCTGAGCCAAAATCAAGAGTCAGACACTTAACTTACTGAGCCACCCAGGTGCCCCCACACATAATTATTAAGTCTTACAACAACCTCTGCAAAATAGGCATTCACCCCCATTTCACAGTTAAGGAAAATGAGGCTCATCAAAGCTACAAAACTTGCCCAAGTTCATACAGCTGAGAAGAGGTAGTACCAGAATTCCAAAGTCAGTTGGCCTAAGTCACATGCCTAAGCTCACTCCCTCTCACCATGCTGGGTATTTCTATAGGAAGATGGAAATTGACAGCTATGGGTGTGGTGTAACTTGAGGCCATCTGAGCGGAGGCTTACTCTGTTATGTTAGCGATGACTTGTAACGACCCACGTTATGCAACCATATTAGTGCCATCTCTTAAGTGAAACACAGACATAAGTGCTTGCATAAAATGGCATGGGCAGATGGAGCTAAGAACAAGTCCTCATGAATGACTAATTGCCGTTGAGAGAGATGTTATCGGTGGGGGAGGGTGGATCTATGTTTATGGAGAGCTGCAAAATTTTTCACTAGAAAATTCTGTTTCAAGGCCAGTGAGGCAGTCTAGTCTTTCTCCATATTCTGGGAAAAAGAAGGATGGTTTTTATTTTATTTTATATTTTAGATGAGGAAGTGATTTCATTGATAAACATGGCCATTGTGAAATTCTGTTTCGTGGTCTAAGAGTCCCTACAAGTTTTGGCCTGTAAGAAAAAGATGCCCCTTTTCAGTGAAATAATACTTTTTGCTTTTTGAGAGTGAACCTTACAGGGGGTGTCTGGGGTGGCTCGGTCAGTTAAGCGTCTGCCTTCAGCTCAGATCATGATCCCAGGGTCCTGGGATGGAGCCCCATGTTGGGCTCCCTGCTCAGTGGGGAATCTGATTCTCCCTTTCGCACTGACCACCCCCCCCCCCCCGCCCCACTCATACTCTCACTTGTGCTCTCTCTCTCTCTCTCAAGTGAACAAATTAAAAAATCTTAAAAAAAAAAAACAGAGAAAGAGAGTGAACCATATGAAAATATAGGTCAAAACTGCCAAATGTTGGCAATTTCATACAGTACAACTTAATATAGCATCAAGAGCGCGTTTGGTAAGCTTTTCCCGAAAAGAGACAGATCGTAAGTATTTTAGGCTTTGCCAACCATAAGGTCTCTGTTCCACTACTCCATCCTGCCACTGTAGCATGAAAGTAGCCATCGAAAATATGTAAACGAATGGATGTGGCTGTCTTCTAATAAAACTTTATTTATAAAAATAGACAGTGGGCTGGCTTTGACATGCAGGCCAGAGTTTACCAACCCCTTTCCTAGAGGCAGCATTCAAGTATAATTTAGCATCTTTTTTGCTCTTTAATATTTTGAATTTTTTGTTCTGTGGTTTTGTTGTTGCTCATTGCTTTTGTTTTTGTTTTTTACAATTCTTTCAACGCTAAAATGATAAAGATAAAAAAAATACAACCCAACCCTAGATAGTGTCAAATGTCTTTGAACAGAAGAGAAATGATTTGGCCATAGCTCACACATTTTAAGAGGGCAGCTGTTTTCACTCTGTATTGATAGATGGAAGAGCCATCCGGTCTCATAATAAGTTCCAAGTTTCAGTTTGGTATTTCCAAAATAGAACTTGTTGCTGGAACATCTCTATCTTTAAGCATTTGGAGGGGATGCTAAATAAATATCATGGGCCAGATATGTCACGTGTCCAATGCTGTTATTAGGTAATACATGAGAACCTCTGATTTATGTATTCAAGCAGTTGTGTGTGTGTGTGTGTGCACGTGCACACACCTGCAAATAAGAACACTGTGTATGGGGAATGACGGCTGAAAGAATAAATAAATGAATGCATAATATGCCTTTACCTGAACGTACTAGAGAGTGTTTGGCATGTGTCTATCGATTCACATTGGCATTGTGATGACTGTCTCAGGGTTGGATTTCAAGTCCGGTTTCCCTGGTGACCCCTGGGCAAATTATTTGGCTCATCTCTTCACTCCTCCCTCATCTATAGAGAGGTTGGTTTAGATCAGACCATTGCAAATTCAGATGCCTCCGGGGGCCAGGCTGGTAATACAAGGGGGTAAGCACAATATAAAACAACAGATGTTAAGTTGATTGTACTATAATCTACTTTCCTTTGCACCCCTTTTTTCAAGACTGCAAAAGAAAGTAGATTATAGTACAATTTTTAGAGCAGTTTTAGGTTCACAGCAAAATGGAGAGGAAGACGCAAAGATTTCCCACAGCCCCTACCCCCACATACGCACAGCCTTCCCCGACAGCATCGTCCGCCACCAGAGTGGGACATTTGTTACAAATGATGAACGTCCACCGACACATTATCATCACCCAGAGCCCACAGTTCACCTTACAGCACTCTGGCTTACTCTCGGTGGTGTGCATTCTAGGGGTTTGGACAAATGTGTAACAGACATGCCTCTATCATCACAGTATCGTACAGAGTAGTTTCACTGTCGTAAAAATCCTCTACATCTCATTTATTCATGCTTTCCTCCCCCGAACCCTTGGCAACCACTGATCTCTTCATTGGCTCCATAGTTTTGCCTTTTCCAGAATCTCCTATAGCTGGAATCATAGAGTATGTAGCCTTTTCAGATTGGCTTCTTTTACTTAGTAATATGCATTTAAGCTTCCTTCATGTTTTTTCCTGGCCCGAGAACTCATTTCTTTTTCAAGCCGAATAATATTCTATTGTCTGGACATACCACAGTTGACGTGTCCACTCACGGAAGTCAAGTCCAAGTTTTGGCAGTCATGAAGAAAGCTTCTATAAACATCTGTGTGCAAGTTTTTACGTGGACATAAATTTTCAGATCCTTAGGGTGAATTCCAAGGAGCGTGATTGGTGGATCATCTGGTAAGAGTATGCTTAATTTTTTTAAGAAACTGTCCAACTGTTTTCCAAAGTGTTTGTACCATCTTGTGTTCGCAGCAGCAATGAGTGAGAGAGCTCCTGTCGCTCCACATCCTCGCCAGCATATGGTGTTGTCAGTGTTCTCGATTTTGGCCATTCTCATAGGTGCGTAGTGGTATCTCACCGTTGTTTTAGTCAGCATTTTCCTGATGACATACAATATGGGGCATCTTTTTACTGACGCTGCCTTTTAGGGAGAGATAGAAGATTCACAAAACTGCTTGCAAAGTTCATCTTTCGCCCGTGGGTTGACCCCATGGCCCAAAGCAGGCTTTCTTTACCTCAGCACTGTTGATAGGTTTATGCCAGATAATTCTTTCTGGGCAGCTGTCCTGTGCTTTATAAGATATTTACCGGCACCCCTGGTTTCTACCCACTAGATTCCAGTAGCCCCAACCCCCACTCTCCAAGTAGCAGCAATAAAAATTATCTCCAGATATCTACAAATGCCAAGTGCCAGATACGTTGCCCATTGTCTCCCAGGGAGCAAAATTGCCCCCAGGTGAAAACCGCTGAGTTTTTGAGGTTACTATGGAAACATGGGTTTTGAGGAATGCACTATTTCAGGGCTATTCAAAGTATGGTCCACGGACCCACAGTACCAGCGTTTCAGGGCAGCTCGTTAGAAATGCAAGTTCATGGGCCTACTGACTCAGGCTCTGCAGGGACGGGGCTTAGGAATCAGTGTTTTAGCAGGCCATCGGGGTGAATTATGCCCACTAAAGTCTCAGCAGCACTGGAGTACCTTCCTAGGAGACCATTTCAAGCTTCTGCCCTCCTGAGTGGAGGTGCTGACTAAGGAGAGCCATCGGGGCTCTAACCCGTAGGGGAGACAGCAAAACGCTGGAGGAAGAGAAACATGCATGGAGCATTTTCCTCCAGGAGAGGGGGTTAGAAGGGAGCCGAGGCCTACATTTTAATGGCGTTTAATGAATGGCTTGTAAGGATTTGAATAACATGGATTTATTGGCCACCCCCAGGCCCGCTTAGTACATTTGGACCGTATGTCTATCATAAGTAGATGCTGATCACAGTGGCTGCCTGTCCCAACGTGATCCCCCCAGGGACTGTGACTCCTCCACCTCCTCTGCGTCTGATGACAGATACTTGCTTTCCTTTCAGCCCCCTTCCCGCCGCTGTCCCCAGGGGAACATACTTCCGCCTCCCCTCCCCCAACCAGGAGCGAGCTCAAGACCCAAGCCAGACCTCTGGGGAATGCCCCTGTGATCGTTCAAACAAGATCTAGTAAGCGGGCCTGAAAAAAATGACTCTCATGGTTCGAGAGAAGCAAAGGTAAAAACGGGAACAGCTGATGGGTTTTGAGCTGCTTCCAGTAGCTTCTGTAGCCTTCTGGGGGCTTGCGTGTGTGCTAATAAATGCCTCCTCTTTTTGCCTTGGGTGATTTGAGTCAGCTTTCTGTCACTTCCAACCACGAAGCGCTGACTAATACCCAGCTCAGCGGTGGCCATCTGGCAAGTACCTTGCCTAGCACCTAAGGACTGTGATCCAGATTTAGGAATGTCAACTACCTCGTAGAATCATCCTAAGTCATGAATGTTTCTTGTGATTAACAGACTCTCACAGAAATCACAGGGACATAAGGTTGAAAGAGAGACTTGCTGTTTCCATTTAATTAGGATTTGATTATGAAAAAAGTTCCCTTTATTTCTGCCTCCACGCTGACTTACCAAAAAGTAATTTCCATATTGTTTAGATCTTTTTTGTTTAAAGGAGTAAACCCCATCAAGTAACCTGGAGTGTGTGTGTGAGCATATGTTGTAGGGTCCCGGGGCAGGTTGCCCCCAAAACGGGCCATTTGGCATAAAGATTATTTTGAATTAAAAGTAACCCAAACCCAGCAGATGCAGGAACATTTCTCCGCCTCCCCCTGAACTGCCTAAATTTACACAGGAAAAGAAGAGAGCTATTAACAGAGACTCACTTTTACCTAAGAACCTTATCTGCATAATAGGGCAGCCTTGTTTTTCCAAACTGCTCCTTTCACCTTCCTGCTAATGAGCAGTCCCCCCTTTGTGTCCTTACAAAGGCCTCCACCTGAGCTCAGATCAGACAAGCCTCACATTGCTTCACTGTCTTCAGAATTTCCATGTCTGTGTGCATTCCTTGTAGGCCCACCTATTACCATTGATTTTTCTCCTGTTAATCTGTCTCACGTCAATTTGATTCTACAGCCAACTAGAAGGGCTGTAGGGCGGAGAAAAGTCTTCCTCCCCAACACTGTAAGAAATATTCACTGAAGGACATTTGAGGAATCCAGAAAGGAAAAGGAAGACAATTAAACCAATCCATAATCTTACTCATCAAAAATAAGCATGATTAACATTTTTGGTTTCTTCCTTTATCCCCCGTCCACAAAGAAGTTCTAAAGTCCTATGTACTTCAGCTCTGGAAATCAACAAACACACAAGGATGGATCTATCAGGTGTGTAGAGTTGGGCTCGGCTCCTTACAAGTAACCTAACCATGCCTGTTCTACAGCCTCTAGAAGCTTACAGTCCAAACCAGGGGTGGGCAAACTTTATCTGTAAAAAGGCAGGTGGTAAATACCTTGAGTTTTGAGAGTCATGCCATCCTACCCAACTACTCTTTTTTTTTTT
>LNAC01000828.1:488375-509812 GCA_002007465.1 Ailurus styani
CACACACACACACACACACACACACACACACACAAAAGTGAAATCGCTCACGGATCCTTCTCATTCAGAATAACAGCAAAGGTATTCAGTGGCTTTCCTTCCAGTCTTTTTGAAAATAATTGTTTCCAAGTCTATCTTTTTCCCTGGACTTTATCTTCCCAACACCTAGAACTTACCCAGTATTCATTAACTTTTTGATTTAATGAACCAATTAAGTCTGCATGGCAAAATATTTTCGGTTCCAAGGTACTTCTATAATTTATAGGACTAACAGGGTAAAGTGATTAAAAACAATAACTCCATGTCAAGAACCAATCTTAGTTTGGGGTAGTAATCATATTCTTAATTTTGAAGAATTGGCCTTTGAAGATCATCTTCAAAGATTTTTCTGGGTGGGAGGGCGGAGAGGATTATGGAAGCCATTGCATTTCCATAAGAAAAGCCAGGCCCCAGAATTCAGAGGGTCTGGGCTTTCGTAAAGGTGGCGGCATTGGTTGAATAATCAAACTTCAAACTCCTGCAGACACAGCTCTTTTTAGACTTTAACTTTTTTTTTTTAATGGCTTCATGTATTTTAGTAGCAAACTTACAGGAACAGCACAGAAAACAGACATTAAAAACATGTGCTTGCCTGTAGGACAACCCAGTTAGAAAAGTATAGTGAATAAATGGAATCTGCCATACAATCAAAATGCCACAAACACCATTTAGTTGCTGTCAATAAGAAATGTACTTGGTAAAAAATCCCAATGCTGGCATGGTCCAGAAGAATTCAGCAGGCTTATTTGTAATTGTTCTAAAGCTGAGCTGCTGAAACGTGTTCACTGAAGCATTTTGACTTGCACTAATGCTTTACGTCCCTGCATTTATATTAAAAATTCATACACACACACAAAATAAAAATTAAGACAAAAAAGTTTTAAATAAATAAAAATAGAAATTCACACACAAATGAAAATGGAAAAACTGCCAGTACCCAATTTCTGTCCCCTATTTTTCCACTTGCAATCATATACTTAGGTACTTTTTGACCCCTATCGTACAGAACTAACTAACTAATATCTAATGTACAGAAATACCAATAACAGGAAGAAGAGAATTTTTTTAAAGATTTTAAGATTTTTTTTAAGATTTATGTATTTATTTGTTTGACAGAGAGAGTGAGAGAGCACTTTTTGAGTTTTAGATATTTTGAAAAAAAAATATCTAACATACAGAACTACCAATAACAGGAAGAAGAGAATTTTTTTTTTTAAAGAATGAAGTGTTTTCCATCATACTGGATTCCTTTTTTTTTTTTAAGATTTTATTTTTAAGTCATCTCTACACCCAACATGAGGCTTGAACCTACAATTCTGAGACCAAGAGTCACACACTCTATCGACTGAGCCAGCCAGGAGTCCCTATCATAGTGGATTCTTTTTTTTTTTTTAAGATTTTAATTATTTATTTGACAGAGAGACAGAGAGAACAAGTAGGCAGAGTGGCAGGCAGAGGGAGAGGGAGAAGCAGGCTCTCCGAGGAGCAGGGAACGCAATGCAGGCCTCGATTCCAGGGCCCTGGGATTGTGACCCGAGCCGAAGGCAGCAGCCCAACCGACTGAGCCACCCAGGCGCCCTCACAATCGATTCTTAAGCACGTTCTTCACCCATGCGGTGTGCTAGTTGGACATCTTTCAGCATGACTGTTATATGTTTTGAATAGCACACGCATTGGTGTTTTCCAAAAAGGCCCACCAGCCAGGTCTCACTTGCCTCCTGCAAAGCACCACTAGGTGAGCTCTGGAAGTGCAGATGTGTCTGGAAGTCCTGAGCAATTTCTCACACCAAACGCTGAAAAGGAAGTTTGCAAATCGGAAGTTTGCAAATCAGAAGTTTCATGTACTTCTCTCTCTTTCTCTTTTTTTTTTTTTAATAGGCGAGGGAGGGGCAGAGGCAGGGGGAGAAGGAGAGAGAATCTTAAGCAGGCTCCATGCCCAGAGTGGAACCTGACGTGGGGCTCGATCCCATGACCCTGAGATCATGACTTGAGCTGAAACCAAGAGTCAGACGCTCAACCGACTGAGCCGCCCAAGTGCCCCAAGACTTGAACTTTTTAAAGTTTTAGGTTCATATCATAACAAAATTGAGTAGAAGGTACAGAGATTTCCCATCTGCCCCCTCCCCCTCACAAGCACAGCCTCCGCTGTTTATCAACACACATCAGAGCTGCACATTTGTTACCAGGCACGATCCTACACTGACACAAGCTCATCGCCCAAAGTCCATGGTTTACCTCGGGAGACTCAGCTCTTTCACTGCTGCCTGTACATGGCTCAGTATTGTGTTCAGCTGCAAGTAGTCAAAAACCAGACTTGAGTGACTTCAACCGAGAGGAATTAATTTCTTCACGGAACAGGAAGTTTGGAGATGGGCTGCTGTGTGTTCAGATCAAACAGCTCCTCCCGATTACAGCTGGGCCCATATGCCTGTCGTTCTCTTGGCCTCTCTCTCATGTTCCAGGTTCCAGGCATTGCTTCTGCATCCAAGGCAGAGGGAAAATGGGACAGGAAGAGGGAAAGGTCACACCAGTCAGCCCAGTCTCTTTTTGTCATGGAAGCAAAAGCAGTCCAGATTTGGCCCCGTCCCAAAAAGACTTCTGCTTAAGCCTCTCTGCCCAGAATCAGGTCCCATGGAAACTCCCAGTACAAGAGGGTGTGTGGAACAGAGGGTGGCAAGCTGCAGCCGCAAACAAATTTGAGACCGTGTTAGCACCAAAGAAGGGGTCGCTGGGCACCAGCTCGCATGCAACAGTGTTTCTCGTGCACGCTGCAGTAACCAAGAGCTGTGTGGCTTGCTACAGGCTTTGAGTTAGGGAAGAGAAAGCACCAGCTTCAGTCGGCATCCAGTGCAGGGTAGCTTTGGTAATAATAGCAGCTCTGTTCATTATCACAACCTGTCTTGACATCAACACTTCTGTGGAGCAGGTAAGTGAAGTCTCCCCATCCCCACTGGAGAGATGAGAAAACCGAGCCTCTGGTCAGCCCAGAATTGGAATCTGACTCCTGCGCCTCCAAGCCTGCGTCCAGAACTGTGATTCCGTTTCTGCCTGCTCAGTCAGCACTGCCCGTTGAACCTCTGGCCAAGGTCAGAGGACTTCCGATACTGAGAAATGCACAGGGTCAAGCTGCCCGTTGAGTTCTCTTTTTTGAAATATCGGGGTTTCCCTTTGGTGGCTGAAGCTTTTCATGACATAGAGTTTGGGGGGGATTATGAGAATTTCAGAGACCACCAGGGCCCATCAAAGCCCCTTGCCCCCAAACTTCAGCCTGAATGCCTTCTGTGTGGCCCTGTGAACAAAACTTGTACAATGCTCAGAAGTCTCCAAAAGGATGACTGTGTGTCCTTTCCAAGTCATACTGAAGCCAAGGGGATTCAATTCTCTACAGAAGCGCATCTTTGGGGTGCCTGGGTGGCTTAGCTGTTGGGTGTCTGCCTTCGGCTCAGGTCATGATCCCAGGGTCCTGGAATCGAGCCCCGCATAGGGCTCCCGGCTCATTAATGAATTAGATAATGTCTTTGATACATGCTTACCCTATATTTGCATAAAAATCACGTTTCCAGCTTTTGAACTTGGCTTTGGCAGTGCTTTGATTAGCACTGCCTGTTGAACCTCTGGCCAAGGTCAGAGGACTTCCAGTGCTGAGAAATGCATTCTTACAGAGAGAATCGAGTGGGGTTTAGGGCACTCAGCAATGTGAAGATCGGAAAGCGCAAAGAGGCAAATCCCTCTGGGGTTATATGTGCTATTTAACTTGATTCTTGCCTTAGGCTGTTCATAAACACTGTCCAGAAGCTCCCCCTCACAGTGGGCTGGCATTGGATTCCAGAACGAAAGCAAGAGAAAATAATGCAAAATGAGAAAGCCCTATGCAAACAAATAGAGGAACGCAGAAATTACAGTTTAAGAAATGAAATGGAATCTGGTTGTGGTGGCCACCCAGAGAGCCTCCTTCTTGCTTCTACATTCTGTCTCTCTATGGGTACTTACTTTCCTTTCCAACCCTGAGCCTATTTTCAAGGCCACGAGCATCGGAGAAAATTTCCCGGACAAAGAAAAATAAGCTATATTGACCATACTTTATCCTAATTGCCACAGCGATCATTTCCTCCTGTAGGGAGGAAGACACACATTATAAAGATACCAAAACCAGTGCCCTTGGAACAGATACCAACCTCGGACAACCTTTGCCGAGTTCCAGGTTCTAGAAACACATTGCTTGGGATTGAGTGATAAAGATTACAATTGTGTTTGTTTATTTATTTTAACTACCTTGGTGGGGGAGCCGACAGAGTCTGGGGGAAAGAGAAAAGTATTTGAGAAATAAACAAATCAGGTCCTGCTATTTATGTATCGTGTGTGTGTGTGTGTGTGTGTGTGTGTAAAAGGGCTCTTGTTTGAGGCTATTCTTCAGTTCTGGCACTTCTCCTGAGACTTAAGCAGAGATCATTGAAGATCCCATGTGCCTTGTTAGTAAATTTGTTATAAATAGACTAACCACCCAGACCACATTATCACGAGTTCCTATAGTCCCTGATCACATGTTTCCACTGCTAAGGCAGTCGTGTGTGGGGTGGTTGGGAGCATCGGAACAATTGGTTTAAATACACTAGTGATATCCCCCCCCCCAAAAAAAAACCTAACCACTGGGATTTCCAGGATGATTTCCATCCGTTGGTTCATCACAGGAAAGAGCTCTGGGGTAATCCATGTCTGAGTTCTCTTATGCACACTATATGCAACTTACAAATGCCATAATTAGTAAGTCCACATGACAATATTGTCATTTACATCTGCAATCCATTTACTGTCTCTGTCATATTCTAGATCTTCAAACAATTTGCCTCTCAAAAAAAATCACTATAAACTATATATATGACCACAGGACATATTTTTATCATTGGTGTTGCTTACTATAAAATAATATTTTCTGTATTGCATTATGTTCCTAGATGCCAACTGGTAGGAAGCCACATATACGTCAAAGAATCTTTGAATTGTGTTGGTTGTAAGGCGATGGATTACTTGTCTTTTCCTGATGTTCTCATATCGTTCTCCTGCCAATGTGGTAATTTTATTTTTTATTTTATTTTTTTAAAGATTTTTCTTTATTTATATGGATAGAGAGAGCATAAGCAGGGAGAGCCTCAGGCAGAGACAGAGGGAGAGGGAGGAGCAGGCTCCCCGCTGAGCAGGGAGCCCGACGTGGGGCTCCATCTCAGATCGCCAGGATCATGACCCAGGCTGAAGACAGATGCTTAATGACTGAGCCACCCAGGCACCCCAGTAATTTTATCTTAAAAAGATATCAGATTGATCAGCCATTACTCCTTCCAGAGGACCGACACTCCATGCTGGTAATGACTGGTTTTCTGAGGAGCTCAGAAATCAAACCTTTGATAATTCTGTTAGACTCTCATCCATTGGTCAGTAGCATTCAGAATCTAAATTCTGATCTTTAGTCTTTTGGTGCTAATCCCATTCTCTGAGTCCTCAGTGGCGGGTTAGAGGGCTCACGATAAGTTTTCTCAGTTCCTTAAGATGTCTCTTATGCCAATAAGGAGACTCAAAAATCTTGACAAATATTATTATTCATTCATTTTGGAAATATTGGAAAAATCAAACCACTTTCAAATACATCAAATGATTCTCCCCAAAACTTAGTCTCTCATCTGCCTCTTAAGATAATATTCTTGTATATCTCTATTAAACACTTTCTTTTCTGGAGACATGAGACTTTCCTTGTTTCTTAGGCTTTTTAACTAAAATAAGCCTGTTAGTTCTTTTGTTTGCCTTTCTGAGCTAAAACATAATCATTGTGTTTCCAACTTTCTTTTCTTTCTTTTCATTTTTTTTCTTTTTTTTGGACAATATGCTCATTAATAATTAATGGATGGGATAAGATGGCCTTGTGCCTTGTCATATATCGCCCAAGGTGCAGTATACTGGAAAATAAAAATCCAGCTTTGAAAATGGCTTGCAACCATACTTTTTAAATGGGAGAATCAATTATATAATAATCTTTTGCAATATCATTCTTTATATGACTCAATCAAGAAAAATAATAGTCTACATCCTTTTTCCACAGCTGCCTCCCACACAGAATAAAATCACTAAGGGCTGTTAAACCAACGTGACCCAGAAACTAGTTGTTCGGAGGCCCTCCTACTCCCCCAAATCTCCTAGCAGCTTTCTTTTCCTTTCCGGCACAGCGAGATGAAAGGGTAAAACAAAACTCTTCGTGCTATTACTGAAGGCTTCTCTACTCTAATTGCATTCGTAGTTCAAGGAATTCTTCATGTTTTCTTTAAATTTTCTAAAGAAGCCGCAGAGCTTAACACTTCTTTCAAAGATTCGGAGCAAAAGTCCTTTGTAAGTTTCCTTCCAGACAAGAGGCCTCTGTGTCTTTCTGTCCATTTGGTTTCTTACACTCCATGATCCTTACGATATTTGCTTTTACTTAGCAATTCTATGGATCTATATTGATCCATGGAAAGGTTCTTTCTTTGTGAAACTTTCACACACATATTTTTATTTTTCACTTTCGAAAATGATCCAAGACACTGGCTCCATTCAGAAATGTGTGCCGGGCGCTGTCTCCTCTTCTCCTTGAGCTCACTCTTCCTGCTATTATAACCTCCATGAGGGTAGGTGCTGTTTATATCTTGCTCCTGCTATACCCCTAATACC
The DNA here is from genome assembly GCA_002007465.1 of Ailurus styani. NCBI lineage: Eukaryota > Metazoa > Chordata > Mammalia > Carnivora > Ailuridae > Ailurus > Ailurus styani. The sequence continues at coordinate 495,105 of LNAC01000828.1, forward strand.
TAGGGCAGGACCTAGTATACAATAGGGCTCCATATGCACTTGCTGAGATAATAAAGTGAATCCCTTCCCCCAAAGACGAGGTATAGAGTCGGAGTCGCTCATCTGTTTAATGGATCTCAAAATGCCGTTAAACTTTGCTGGGCCAGGATGTAGCAATGTGGTTCTGGAATTTTCTGTGTGCCCTAAATCCTTCTGGAGACGCAGTGAAGGCCATGGACATTCTGCTCGGGGTCATCTGACAGCTTAAACATTGACCGATTCCCAAACTCCCACCTTAAGAACATCCCCTCTTGGCTGCCCATGAATGATTATTTGTAAAGAGACGTGCCCAGGACTGAGGGCTCTGAAGGGGGGCTTCCTGAGTGGTAGGAACATGGAGGACCTAAAACAGAGGCTCGGAGGTCACTGAGGGCCAATAGGGGCCCCAGGCAGACTGTGAAGAGCTGGAGTCAGAGAGAAAGGTGAAGAGACTCTGTTGAGGAAGACGGAGCGGGAAGATGAGGCTTACCCAGCACAGGCCCATTTGAGCCTTCAAGAGTACCCCAAAAGCAAGGTTCTCGGGGGGGCCCTCGAGTTAAGATCTGGTGGTTAAGAAGAGGAAACTGAGACCTGAAACAGAGCCAGGACTGGAGGGTCAAAGCCCAAGTGTCCTTTTCCTTCACTTACCAGGAAAAGTGAGTTGACAGTCTTAGACTAGTACACAGTGAAAAGGACAGGGTATTAGCAGAGAAGAAAAAGTAATTTAACTCATTGTACTTTTTTTTTCCTTAAAGAATTTATTTATTTGTCAGAGAGAGAGAGCACAGCACGGAGACAGCAGGCAGAGGGAGAAGCAGACTCCCCCCTGCTGAGCAGGGAGCCCGATGCGGGGCTCGATCCCAGGACCCCGGGATCATGACCTGAGCCGAAGGCAGAGGCTTAACTGAATGAGCCACCCAGGCGCCCCAGCTTATTTTACTTTTTAAAGAACTTTCCTTTTAAAAAAGGAATCCTATTAGGGGTCTTGTGTAACCCCACAATTCCCCCACACAAGTGCAATGGTGCTCATTTGGAGCAATGCTGTGTCCCACCCCCCCCAGGGGACAGTGGGTAACACCTGAAGACAATTTTGGCTGTCGCATCTAAGCACCCCGGTCAGCCCCCAAGACAGAGACTGACCCGGCCAAGATGCCAACAGGGCTGAGGAAGAAGAAGAGTGCACCGAAGAGTTTGGGGCGCTCTTGTCAGCTGACCAGATTTGTCCACTGCTTCCTGTTTTGCCTGACACATTATGGGATCGAGAGGCCCTAGCACAAGAAAAGCAAATGGGGAAAATGCACGATTCCCCGGGCTTGGTCTTCAGGGGAGAGATTTGACCAGCTCCCCTGTGTCGCAGCAGCGGAAAGTTACCCAAGCTGCAGTGAAACGGCCCTGGGAGCCTGGTGTTGGGGGTAAATTTCATCAGAAGGTGTCCTCAGGGAACACCCGTGTGTTGCCAAATGTCATCAGAAGACCAGGAGGGTAATTCTGGTGCAACAGGCAGCACAGAGAACTCCTTCTGAGTTAAGAGGAACGGCACTGGCATCGGGTATGTCCCTGCCTCCCCCGCAGCGGGGCAGCCAAGCGAGAAATAACGGGGTTCTCCCCCACGCGGTGTCCACCGAGGGCACAAGTGCCAAGGGCAAACCAGACAGGCGTCCTGTTGAGCACAGCAGTGGTCTAGAAGCCAAACCGGCTCATCTGTGCTTGAACATGACTCTCCTTCCCTTTCGGTCAATTTTCTTCCAAGCCTTAAGTCACAGAAAACAAGTAAAAATGTGCCGACTGCATGTACCTCCTTTCTTCTCCCTTCAATTTTATGAACCTACAATTAAGCACACCCGGACTAGCCAGGTCCTGAGAACACTGCAGATTTGCTCACTTCAGAGTTCTGCCTGCGGTTCCCTTTCCTTCCTCCAGGACACTGTGCTTCTACCAGGAGGCCACCCAGGGATGTCCTTGATCTGAGGGCTTGAATGCTCGCCAGGGAGGGCGCGGGCGCAGGTCGGGGCCTCGGAAGAGCCCATGTAGGAGATCCGAAAGCTGGTGGGGGGCCCTTCCGCTGGGCCTCAGCTGCTGCCTTCGCTGACCCCCGCCCCCTACTGCCGGCAAAGCCTGTGTGGCCCAATGGCCATTCTAATGTGCAACGGAACACAAACAGCAGGTGTACTGGCCTGGCCGGCCCAGCATCTTCCAGGTCCGGGCCACTCTCTTCATGCGCATTCTGTGGCCGGAGCCACTCCATCCCCCTCTCCTGAGTCCGGAGGAGCACAGAGCCTTGGGAGCGGTCCTGAGTCCGTGCTGTTTTTACAGAGTACAAGGACTGTCCCAAAAGTGATTATGATTCAGATGTTTCTTGCTGGGCCCTTCCCCAAATAAACTCGTTTGGTGGAAATAAGTTAATTGTATGGGTCACAAAGAGATGTTCTGGTTAGTAAATTCACTCCCTGTCTCCAATCTGTCAGCTGAACTATCAGGTGATGGTTTACCGGAGCCCTAAAAGAAGAATCTCGAACCAAAAAGCCCACGTGTCTTGTGTGAGGGTAGTGCTACCAACGGGAGGGATAAACAAATGAGGTGTTTGGAGAAAATTAATTTCAGGACGTTAGAGAAATTCCCACGGGGAGGCTGTGGAGGTTAATGGGCGTGTGTATGGCGATAGTGGAAAGGAGTCTGATGGGCCATTGGGCCGGATGTAAAATGAAATATGCAAAAGAAAAAATCTAACAAAAAAGCAGACTTGTTGTTTGTTTTGTTTTGGCATACACGAAAAGCACACGAACCCTGTTGAAGATATAGGTTACAAAGATCAGTTTCGTACTGAAACAATTTCTGGGCTATGCATAGAATTCCTCCATGAAAGAACTCCAACCACACTGCTGCAGTTAAAACATGCAAGCCACAGGGTTGAAGAACCTGGCCTTGAGCCCACATTACTCTCATTATTACTGGACTGAAAGTACACATAGTTTAGGAAGTTTCAGTAAAATGAATCGGTCAGAATATATTCCTTTGCAGAAAATTACTACTTATGTTTCTAAACTCTTGCTATGAATATGGTCAGCTTTTGGAACTCAGATAAATAAATACGAGACAAGGGTCCACTAAAGGAATTTAAACAAAGAGGAAAACCTAGCTACTTGAAGTTGCCACAGGAAGTTGAAGGTTTCACATTCACACACTAAACAGCCCTAGGAAATGAGAATGTATTATATACCAAAAGCTAACATGAAAAAAGCACTTGCAGAACACTTAGAACAGTTCCCAGCACACAGCTTTGGTTTCCTTTCAATCTGCCCTCATAAACGCAGGAAATCTGGAAGAATATTCTACATTTAATTTTTAACATTACAATATACGAGACTGTTGCCTTTGGCTGGGTTGAAATGACTCTAAAGTAGAGGTCAGCAAACCACGGCCCATGAGCCAAATCCTACCCGCTGGTTTTCATACAGCCTGAGAGCTGAGAACGGTTTTCACATTTTCAAATGGGAAAAAGAAAAATCAAAAGGAAAATACTATTTTGCCATAGAGGAAAATTAATGGAAATTCTAATTTCGGCGTCCGCGAATAAAGTCTACTTGGCACACGGCCCTCCTCCATTATTTACATCTTGTCTGTTGCAGGTTTTGAGCTCTCTTTTTTTTTTAAAGATTTTATTCATTTATTTGTCAGAGAGAGAGAGAGCAGAAGCACAGAGAGCTGCAGGCAGAACAGGTAGAGCAGGCAGAGGGAGAAGCAGGCTCCCCACTGAGCAAGGAGCCCAACGTGGGACTCAATCCCACGTGACCGGAGCCAAAAGCAGATGCTTAACCATCTGAGCTCTTTTGAGGGCAATGTTGAGTCTTTTCAAAAGAGACCCTATGGCCTGTAAAGCCAAAAATATTTACTATCCGGACCTTTCTTGAAAAAGTTTGCTGATCTTCCGTTTAGTAGGCAAAGAGAGTTTAATCTGAAAGTAAAAGTACACACACATAAAGAGAAAAAAAGAGAGAGAGAGAAATGCGTTTATTTTCAGAAGCTGCACTTGAACCTCTTCTGCATATCTGTACTCACTTTTTAGGGCCGTTCTGGCCATCTCTGATTAGAGAGGGCGGCCCTCCCTGCAAACACCTGACTGTTCTTTCTGCCATGTGACCTGTGGAAAGCTCAGGTATGGTATGAAATGTGGCACTTGGACTGAATTCTTAGGTTAGTTGGTTTTGGTTACCTAGGTTATGTGACAAAACAAAAATAGCTGAAATATCTGCGTAAATGAAAAACAAATGTATATGGAGAGGGAGCAATCAGTCTTCAGAAGAGGAATGTTCTTTTCCTTGGGACACCCCCCCCCTTTGTGAGTGAGCTTGCTGGTTCCGAGTGAAGAACAGAAGGACTGGAGGGACTACTGTGGGTCCCCTTGGACTTCCATTCGGCCAACAGCACAGAAACCTTGGTTGAGTGTGGGTCGCGGCAAAATTTAGGGTTGCCTGCTTGTACCGATGCTGTAAAGGGCGCCGCGTATTTTGGTATATTTGGTAATAAACTCCCATGTAACTCGACTGGGAGGTGATCCCCATGATATGTTTTATGAAACTTTTGGACGCTTCTTTCTTCCTCAATTCTACTGAATATTAGCATCAAGACCTCAGAAATGCCAGAGGTTGAGGCAATCAGTTATAGACCTTCGCTATTCCAAGTATGGTGTGGTCCGTGGGCCAGCAGCCTCAGAATCTTCCGGAAGCTTTTCAGAAATGCAAAATCTCAGCCTTCCCACAGCCACATCTGCTGAATCAGAATCTCCATTTTANTTATTTTTATTTTTTTTTATTTTTTTTTTTATTTATTCATTTGACACAGAGAGAGAGAGATTACAAGTAGGCAGAGAGGCNTGGTAATAAACTCCCATGTAACTTGACTGGGAGGTGATCCCCATGATATGTTTTATGAAACTTTTGGACGCTTCTTTCTTCCTCAATTCTACTGAATATTAGCATCAAGACCTCAGAAATGCCAGAGGTTGAGGCAATCAGTTATAGACCTTCGCTATTCCAAGTATGGTGTGGTCCGTGGGCCAGCAGCCTCAGAATCTTCCGGAAGCTTTTCAGAAATGCAAAATCTCAGCCTTCCCACAGCCACATCTGCTGAATCAGAATCTCCATTTTAATAGGATTTTCACATCATCTGAAAGCACATTAATTTCTCAAGAAGCACTAATCGAAAAAGAAAAAGACACACAAGTCTCGGGGTCTTCGAGATCCTGTCCCAGATCCAGCTAGTGCTAATTTACTGGTGACCTCGGGCAAATTCCTCACCATGTTTTTGCCTTGGTCATCTTCTCTCCTGAGTAGAGCAAAAATCTCCTTCTCCCAATTTTTGAAGCTCTTACTATCACGTGAGCTTGGGAACATGAACCTGCTTGTAAGGGTATCATTTCCTCTACGGTTATGAAATATTAGGAATGCTAAGGGCTAATATCTACAGAAGCTTACCCATGTGTCCTTCTCTGGACTGACCTCTGAACACGGAAATTTCATTTCAGTCTCCCCAAACCACAGCACAGTGAAAAAAAAGGCATGACCTGTGTTAAACTTTTAAAGTTCTTTTTATCTTTATATTTTAAAAAGGGAAGAAAATTTTAAAAAGAGAAGTTCCCTGGAGATTAACAGCTCAATGTCCCAGAGTACAACAAAGCAACTTGAATGCATTAATCAAAAATGGCAGCCAACCGGTTTCCTCTGGGATTTTGCTTCTAGTAGGTATGAACCTGATGACTAGGGCGTCCAAGATGCCCTGAGACTTTCCAGGCTCTTATCTACTGAGACTCACTGTATCTTTAACTTTCTAAAATAAGTACTTGAAATCACAGCTGAAGGAAGGTCAAGTCTTAAGAGATTTAGAGAGCAGACCGTAATTTCAAACCTCAGCGCTAAAATGGTGGTGGTATCAAGATGTTCTGCACATTTTGCAGGTTCTACTCTGATCTGTCTGGCAGCAGAAGCTTAAAGCTTCCAAATAGTTCTTAAAAAAAAAATTGTGCTCTAATTTGAAGGCCTCTTGAAAATCCTATCTCCTGGCTTTGAGCTGGTATTTCTACCTCATTTACTTTGTGCAGGGTACTCTTCTAAGAGCTTTTCCAATCTTTTTTTTTTTTTTAATTATTTGCCCCAGGGGTACAGGTCTGTGAATCATCGGGCTTACATCAGGCTTCACAAGCATTCAGAGCTTTTCCAATCTTAACTCAAATATTAACCCTCTCAACAACCTTTTCTGGCAGATGGCATTATTATTCTAGATCACGATTTAGATGGCCTGGATCATTATTCAGCTGAGGAAGCCCAGTGAGACAAGTGAGTCTCCTAAAATCACACAGAAAGTATCTGGGAGAATTGAATTTCAAACTGAAGGTGGTGGGTTCAACACTGTGCTCTTAATCACTACTCTAGACAACCTGCAAGTAAACCTACCTCTCAGTGATCTTTGTTTTTAACGTGGGTTTTACTATGATTTGAAAATATGTTATTAAAGTAGAATTTGGAGGTTACGTTCGCCAAATATTGGTGATTTCTGTTATAAGGAGGAGGGCAGTTTTGACAGCGTGGTAGGGTCTGATCACGGCCCCAGCATCTGTAGTCTTAGCCTAGAGCAGGCGGGTGATTTTGCACCCTACCCCCAAGGGGATGTTTGGCAGACAAAATTTCTGGAAGAATTTTTGATTGCCACTACTTGGGGGGAGGATAAGAGCAGGGAGCTGCTGCCAGCATCTAGGAGGTAGAGGCCGGCGCTGCTGCTAAACATCCTACAGCGCCCAAAAAAGAAGGATCTGACCCCAAATGTCAATAGAACTGAAGTTCAGAAACCTCATTCTGCGGGAATCATAAGTAGAAAGCATTTGTTGGGTACTAGCTAAGAATATACACAATCTCAGACGAGAGAGGGTGCTGGACGTTAGATGCAACAGACAAGTGGAGAAATAGTTACAAAACCACAAGGAAGGGACACCTGGGTGGCTCAGTCAGTTAAGCATCTGTCCTCGGCTCAGGTTATAATCCCAGCGTCTTGGGATCGAGTCCCACATTGGGCTCCCTGCTCAGCGTGGAGCCTACTTCTCCCTCTCCCTCTGCTGTTCCCCCTGCTTGTGCTCTCTGTCTCTCTCTCTAGCAAATAAATAAATAAGATCTTTGGGGGGGGGACCCAAACCACGAGGAACATGCTGGAATGAAAACTGTGCAAGGTGCTTAAAGGTACATAGGAGGGACCCGTGCCAATAGCCTTCACCATGATGCCAGGGGGAGTCTTCGAGAAGGAGGAGCATGAGTTCATAGCGGATAAGAACCTGCCCGAGGAAAAGCAGTGTGGGGCTTGGGGGTTGTTTCACTTTGATGCTAACTCTTAGATGTTGTTTTTAGCTCTGGCATGCCCCGTTGCCGGCTTTCTGTCTCCGTGTGTGAGGTGTTCCTTTGGTCACCCTTCAGGAGACCAGCGGAAATGTTGGGAACAGCCAATTGCGAGCTGAACTGCAAAAGGTGGAAAGACTCTACAGAATGTGATCAAGATTAGGGCATGAGGGAGTTCGGATTGCAAAAAGTGATGGGTAATGTCAAAGCTCTGATTTACCCGGGACCATTAAAAGCTTTAAGGGAATGAAACACAGCATCAGGCAAGGAGCTAGACGGTAATGGCAGGACACAGTGGCTCTATTCTCCTTGTTAGTTTCATGAGAACCAACACAGGAGAAGATTCCTATATCTCTGATGCTAACCGTTCGCCATTATTCGATTTGGTTTTCACCCCCCAAAGGGAAGAGGTTAAGCCGAAGGGGATTAGAGGCAAAGCTGCAGATGGAATACGGACAGGCACGTGGCCCACGTCCCTGAGCACCGCCACAGTGACCTGGTTTGGCCCTTTTTCTAAACACAGGGTCCTCTTGGGCAGAAGTTGACATTGTCAGGCGGAAGTCGTGGGGTTCCAGTTTTTCTTTGAACCCTTGCTTTTTGCAAAAATGCAGGAGAGATAATTTGTCACGTGGGTCTTTCTCAAACCCCTCTGGTCTTTGGAAACACTCTTCCCGAAGTTTATTTTCAAAGCTAAAACAGTGCAGGAGCGCGTGCCTTTGGGGGAAAGTGGGAGTTTATTCTCATCAAGCTGAATGTGTCATTTTAGTGAAACCAGGGGTTCCCTGGGGTCAGTTGCTCTTTGGAGGGTTGGGATGGAGGGTGAAGAGGCTGCGAGAGAGAAAGCATCCGCACCCATTTTCACACGGCCCCCACTGCTGGGAGTTTGGGTCAATGTGATTTATTTTCAGTGTGTGCGGAACGAGCAGCTTGTACACCTACACTGCTGATGAATCAGCTCAGGGTCCGGCAGCATTTCCTCATGGAAAACAGCTTCTCTGTGGGGAAGGAACGCGTCAAAACCACATGCCGGAGAGCCTTGCTGCTTCTTCCTGGGATTCATTCTGGATCTCTCAGAGGAAAACGGTGGGCCACTGAAATCCATGGGGGCCCTTACGGTATGTAAACTTAGATGTATATCCTGTCTACTTTTAATTTTGGGAAAGTTTGTTTCTGAGAATGAGTGAAAGGCTTTTTGAAGAGATCCTTTTACTCCCAGAGATCTGTGGAAGTTCTAGAATTTGCTGGAAGTGAGGCAATATGAAGACTAGCCAAATAAACACGTTCAGAATCCTACCAAGAGCTGCCAATGAACTGCTCTTACAGGCTGGAAACGAAGGTCGTGACTACAGAACAATCTGAAATCTGCAGACACCCCAGCCTTTCAGGCCTGGACCTCCCTTGGACATCTGAGTGAAACAGCTCAGGGCCCAGTCCCATATCCTGTGGAAGTCTTGCCCTCATGCCTTCCTTAACATCCCCAATGGTTAGTTCCCTCCTCCTGGTTGATGCCTCCTCTCCTTGCGCTGGACTCCAGCCCCAGGGTCTTCCTCATTTTAGGTCATGGTTAGGCCTCTTGCCACCTTTGACGTGGTTGGCCCCCATTCCCTTCACACAGAGACCTTTATCCTAGCTCTTCATTTCCTCAGAGTCAGAGAGTCCCCAAATTCTTGAGTTTGGAACCATGTGGGAAAGGAGGGGGTGTCTTACAGTCCTTTCTGCACAGGCAGCCCCGGGTCTGGGTCTCACCCCCATGCCCCACCTTTCCACCACATGAAGTTCTGGGTCCAGATATTGAAGCTGCAGATTTTCCTTAGGGTCATGATTTGTGTCCTGATCCCATTCGGAGAGAGAGGAAATGCCACATACAGACCGCCTCCCAGCTTCTTTCAGGTGAACCCCCAAGGACCGGCGATTAGATACTTAAACAAGGAAATTAAGGGTTTTCACAGGATTCGGGTCAAACCCAAGAGAACATAAATTTCCAAAGGAGGGAGATAAGCCACGAAGACTTGACGAAAAACGATGGCGGCGCAGCACGCACCCCTGATGAGCTCGACGTGAGTAGGGAAGATGAGACCCTTCCACAGAAAGAGACCTTGGAGGTGGCAGGACAGAAGGCCAGACAAGAAATAACAGCACATCAGAGTGGAGCAGATGGGAAAGGAGGCTCTTGGGTCAGATGAGAAATCTACGGAGTCATTAGAAACTCGCACTGGATGGGGATTTCCTTCAGCTTCTCCTCCCCCTCCCCCTCCCCCTCCCCCCCCATGCCTTTAAAGCCCTATTTTCTGAACTCGTTAGCATCAGTACAAATGCCATATCCTTTGACAGCTTCAGTGGATCTTCAGTGGGTATCGATATTTCAACCATTATTTTCCACATTAGAACTGCAAAAAGCTGTATGTTAGGCCACCCAATAAATACCCTTTCCCAAAACAAAAGGCGAACAGATGAGGTCGTAAGAAAGTGAAAACNATCCTTTGACAGCTTCAGTGGATCTTCAGTGGGTATCGATATTTCAACCATTATTTTCCACATTAGAACTGCAAAAAGCTGTATGTTAGGCCACCCAATAAATACCCTTTCCCAAAACAAAAGGCGAACAGATGAGGTCGTAAGAAAGTGAAAACGTTCAGAACGAGTCTAATCTTCCGCCCAAAGAGCAGGAGCTTTTATGAAATCATGACCTTGTCCTTCATGAAGCCAGGAAACTGTTCTGACCCACCAGCTGAGGCCACGGGTCGTTCCCCTTACTGAGTGACTGAGCTAAGGTTAACCAGCAAAACACAAGATTTCACAACAGGGAGGTGCTGCTGCCGCTGGCCCCCGCGGGTTAGGGGACCCCTCTGTGGCCTGTGGGCCTCTGGGAGTAAGGAGCCCATCAGGGGGCTTTGAAGCACACCCAGCTTCCTTCCTTCCTATAGACATTTGAAGAAAATATAGAGACGCATAAAGGAGACGATGAAAATCAGCTACAAAATTAAAGCTCAATGTAACCTCTGCTAACTTGCGGTTCTCCCCCTCTTTCTTCTTCTTCTTTTTTTTTTTTTAATTTCCACACCCAATGTGGGGCTCGAACTCGCAATCCCGAGACTGAGCCAGCCAGGCGCCCCTGCAAGGTCTTTTCCTCCGATCTTATTCTCAAGTGGGACTTTTGGTTTTTTTCCCCACTCAGACCATTTCGCATGTACCTGCCTCTCTCTCATCCTTTCCTCCCCTCGTTCAGTAAGGGTATACCGCTGTCGGCAGACTGTTCGAGAAGTCTGGTGACATAGGTGTCTACCCAGGGAGACAAGCTGGTGCTGGTGGATGCAGGTCAGGGGTGACCACTGCCTGGCAACTGGGAGCCCCTCAAGAGAGCACAGCCGCAGGGCACACAAGCCAACAGACTTGTGTCACAGCAGTTTCGGTGCAAACACTCACCAGCCGAGCCCAGGCTCTCCTCCAGCGGCTTCCTGATCCGGGTTGTTCTCGTGGTAGAAGTCAGCTCCCTGCCGGGACCTCCTTCCCTGAAAGTCAAGTATAATTCATAGTTAGACCTTCCCAGCCCCATAAGACGCGTGTTCAGAATAACGTAGCAAGACACACTTCGCGTATTTATGACTTTGCACGTTTTCCACAAGGACACGTGCAGACTTTTCCTGAAGTGGCGGAGATGTCGGAAAGCGTGCTCTTTATGACCTGTAACTCACTACTCTGACGTCGTTCCCGTTTTCTAGTGTAGAATTAGTGGACAATATGGGGTAGCAACCAAATCTACTCCAATACGGCCATGCACAAGCAAATCCTTTTTGTGTTGAATAACTGAAAATGATTCATCAAAACTTACCAAATGTTATAAATGCTTAGGTCATTAAGAGCCTCAAGTGGCTCCAAAAGTCCATCCCTCCACTTTTTATTCTTTTTTTTTTTTTTTGCCGGTTGTGTATTTATTAAGCATCACCTTATTGAGTGTGGATTTGGAGGCATTCGTACCTAGGGGGATTTTTACCCTCTCTAATGCAACGATCATAAGGGAGATGATGAGATATATAATAATTATGAGGAAATTTTTATTGAATAATTGCTTTGCTGGGAGGCAGTGGGACTGGAACGAGGTTGCAAGAACACAGAAGCGGGTCACCAGTAGTTTTTGTAACTAGTAATGAGAGTTAACACAGTTGAGTGCCTACCACTTTCCAGGCAACATTCAAAATTTTAACTCATTTAACCTCCACAACCTTGGAAAACTGAGCTTATCAGTAGACCCAATCTACAGATGGTAAAAATGAGGCGCAGGAATGCTAAGTAACTCAGACATAGTCCCAAGGAGAAAGAGACACAGCTAGGACCCAAGTAACCCAGTCCTGTGATTCTTGCTGGGCTGATAAGGTCTTAAAAGGGTCTCTGCTTCATTCATCTGGCAAAACCCCAGGAAACATTTACTAACATTTGCATGTATTGTGTGCCAAGCTTTTCCGGGGCTCTGGGAACACAGTGGTCAGTATAATGAGACTCCTGATCTCAAGGAGTACATTTCGGTGGGGGGACAGAGAAGTAAAAAAAGCAACTAAAATCTCATTTTCCTTCCAACTGAATCAAGTTCAAGCAATTCCAGACCGATCAGAATGGCGGGGATTGTTAGAACTGGAGGAGTAGATTACATAAGCGAAGACATGGGCAGGGGTCTGTAGGGTGCACCTGACCAAAGCCCAGAATGAACTCACGTGCCCAGAAGGCAAGGAGGTCAGTGCCCGAGGTCTCTCCCACTGCAGGAAGAACCGTGTGAGAACGGGCTGGGCTTTGCACATGGCGCCTGGGAGTAGAATGTGAAACCACTACAGACACTGCTTCCCATGAAACTCAAGAAAATCAGGGACTACGGGTGAGCCTGCAGTCATTAGTTCTACCTTAAGCCTTTTTGTTTGTTTCTAACTCAGACTATGAACAGTTAAAGGCAATCAGGGATGTGGACAGATGTTCTTAGAAAGGTATAAAAAACTCCTTATAAGAAACAACAGAGGTGTTGTATTTCTCACCACTGCCAAACACCCCTCTCTCTTCCTTTTTTTTTTTTTTAAGATTTATTTATTTGGGAGAGAGAGAGAGCACAAGCGAGCGTGGGGGAAGGGACAGAGGGAGAGGATATCCAAGCAGGATCCCACCGAGCTCAGAGCCAGGATGTGCGACTTGATGCCATGAGCCACGAGATCAGGACCTGAGCCAAATCCAAAAGCTGAATGCCTAACTGACTGAGCCACCCAGGTGCCCCAGCTCTCTTCTTTCCCTACAAAAGTGAATCCTTCTGCTTTTGGTATCTAACTTGGCTCCTCCTTCCCCCCCAAACTGCTGCCTGATGGCAAATTGTCAGTTGCTGTTTACGATGATGCCCCCTTGAAAGGCGCCCTATGATTACGTAACCACATCACTGCTCATCTGGTTTATTGGAAAGCCTCTGGACAGGACAGTTAGGCTAATCATCCTCCTGAAGGACCTGTCTCCTACGATACTTCTCATGGCCACTTGTATCAAAGACAGAGGCGGCCCCTCTTCTCACCCTGTCTTCTGTAGATTGTTTTCACTAAGGCAAGTTTGGGAAAAGGGTGTGGTTGGCCAAAGTTCTTTAAAGACGTCACAACTGAGCAATCCCTGAAGTCGGCTGAAAGCCAACAGATAGAGCAGATAACAAGGCCCCACTGGCTTTTTGGCGGTTGTGATTCTATCCTGAACTGAAAACCTGTTTACTCTTATCTTAGGAAAAATCCAGGCACTCCTCTCCTTGCTTATACTGGAAAGGGCAGGGCAGGCTTTGGGCTTATCAGTAACACATTTATTTTTCCTCGAGTCCACGAACCCTGATTCATCCTGAGACCCAAAGATGGGGTAAAGGCTTAGCAGCCGATTGCAGAAGTATTCTGTTTTCTCTGAAGTTCCTCTCTTGAAACTGCCTTTGCCCCCTGATTTTACCAGGCCCTTCCGAGCATAAGGGGCATTGCTGTTGTACCTGAAGGCATAAGAACAGAAATCTCTCCACTTTTCCTTGGAGAGCAGAAGGAATGTGTTTGCTCTTCATCCTTATTTGGGTTCAGTTTCCTCTGATGGCTTTTTTGAGTTCGTTGCTCAGGCCAACAATAGCAGACACAGCAAATTCATTTGTGGAAACTGTCTGGCTTTGGTTTGTGGTCTGTATTTTTAAATATAATTGAGTTATTCTATTACCATTCCATTTGGTAGCCACCCACATTTGGGACACTTCCAGCTTGAGTGACAGACGTAGCTTTTTTTATTCCCATTTTAGAATTTATTTTAGAATTTCGAATTTGTCGTTCAGGGTACGGGATGGCTATAAGACAGAAACTCTTGATTCTCGGTAGGGCCATCTACATCATTTACGGGGCCCAGTGGAAAATGAAAATGCAAGGCCAGGGTTCAAAAATGATAAAGATTTTCAAGACAGAGACAGTAGAGCACTGAACCAAGTCCGTGAGGCCAGCCCGATCCTGGCTTATTTAGAGGCAATTGGAAAGTTATCACAGCTCTGCGTTTTCTCTCATCCACTTTCCTGCTTGCTGGTGTGAGACGAATCTCTGGCCCTTCAGAAACTGCAATGTTAAGAAGTTGTGGAAAATAACAATATAAATTGAAATTGACTAATGTGGCTAAAGGCATTTGGTGGAGAAGATACTAAACACTGAGCTACTTCTCCAGTCCCTGATTTTTTTCATTTGTCCTTATTGTGAAACAGTGTGATAGCATGGGAGAAGAGTAAAACCACTAAAATAAAATTAGGATCCTCAAAAAATTGAACATAGAATCACCATATGTCCCAGCAATTCCACACCCAGGTGTCTACCCAGAAAAGCTGAAAACAGGGGTTCAAGCACATAGCTTATCCAGCAATGTTTCTAGCAGCGCTGTTCATAACAGCCAAAACAACTCAAACGTCCATCAGTGGATGAATGGACAAATCGTGGTTTATGCAGCCAATGGAGATGATTCGGGCATAACAAGGAATGAGGCACTGATACGTACAATGACATGGATGAACCCAAATCCATTCTGCCAAGTGAAAGAAGCCAACCACACAAAAGGTCGTCTAGTGTATGATTCTAGTTACATAAAATGTCCAGAACAGGCCAATCCATATAGGCAGAAAGCAGATTGGTGGTTGCCAGGGCCTGGGGGAGGGGGAGTGAGAAGTAAATGCTAACACGCTTCCCTTTGGGTTGACTAAATGTTTTGGAACAAGATAGAGGTGATGGTTGCCCAACATTGTGAATCTACCAAATGCCACTGAATTGTTCTCTTTTTAAGTTTAGGTTATGTAAATTTTAC
>LNAC01000829.1:0-121404 GCA_002007465.1 Ailurus styani
CCTGGGACCTGATGATAATCGGTCTCCTACTCCTCCGCCATCTTGCCGCTCCTCCCCCTGAACACCATATTTTTATTAGTAATTAAATTTCTGAAACTGATGTAATACTGTCTGCTACCTCACTTAAACCAGAAGTCGAAATTTGGGTCTAAAAAAGAAAATCCATATTCTTTTAACATGTATACATTTCTTCCTACCATGTAAATTATATCTACCATTAAAATAACTCTAGGAGGCATGAGCTTTATCTTAGACACAAAATAGTTAAGATCAGCTCTTGAAGAGAGCAGAAAAATGCAGATGATGTTGAACCGGTGAAATATAACTAGAAAATGCTCATAAAAATGTACCTTAATAGAACAAACTTACAGATTGATTTTTATTGGCATGTCTATAACAACAGCACAAAATGATTTCCTACCTGTAACATGTCAAGTTTTCTCCAAAAAAAGGAACCTGACCTAGATTTGAATACAGAGCATTAGTGAAGACAGTGTGAGAGAGAGAGAAGTATTTGGGGAAAAAAAACCACACACACAAAAAATGTCAAAATGGGTATGAGACCTGAGATTCTGCATTTATGACAAATTGTCAGATCATGTCTACACGGTGTGTTCAAAGACCACATTTGAACAGCAGGAGTCTAGAGACTATTGTGATTGTCTGTACAAAGACAGTTACATAAATGAATTCTGCCAATATTACATATGAGGCATTTAAATTTGCCCAGTGATTTTCACTGGAAAAATTAGAAGTTTGGGGAAAATTGAGTGGATTTATAAGTGAAAGTATATGACATGTTTATAATCACTACTTAAATTTCTCATAAATTTCTATGATATACCATGTATGTTCACCATAATTTGTAATAAATCATCAGTAAAGGTTCATTTCTATCCTGGATCGTTCTTAAGTTGAGAAAATCTTTGTGTTGGCTCACATGAGCAAGAGAAAGCTTCTCCCATTGTCCCCATGCCTGTGGCCAGAGAGCGGAGCCCCAGGGCCCCTCAGGCAGAGACCAATGGCATGGAAGGGTTGGCTAGAACCAGCACCTGTGGGAGCCTTTGCCTGCCACAGAGGTGCCGCGGGGGCTGCTGTCGTCGGGGAGATGCAAATGTACATTAGACCTTGGCTTTTAAAAAAAACCGTGAATATTTAAAAAGGGAAGTTTGGAAACCATGCCTTCCAGATGAGGAAATTGTGGCCTCGAGAGGTGAAGTGACTTACCCAGAGAGATCAAGCCCCGTCCTCCCGGTGTTTTTATCGGCCCTGTTCTCACAGCACCACTCTTCCCTCAATGACCCCCCACTCTCTTTGTTATCACTGGTGTTTTCTTTCTGAAAAACAGGTACTGTCTCAGACCCATTACCAGCATTTGGGATTCAAATGGATTCCTCCTTGTGGTGGATTCCATTCCCCACCCCCCCACTGCCCAGTGTGAACTTAGACAAGAGTCCTAGAAATAAGAATGTCTGGCCTTTGGGGCTCAGCCAAGAGGGGTTTTTGCTCCTTGAGTGTCAGGTAATTTGGCTGAGCTGTAATCACACAACAGACCTTTATAAGTGGACTTGGTATGTCACACACACACACACACACACACACACACACACCAGCTTCCCCCTAGGATCTCTGACTCAGAGTTCTTCATCTTTTTCACCTAACGATTTTTTGGACCCCTCTCTCTTTCAAGATTTCTTTGACCTAAATGGAACACACCTTGTGTAAGAACCCTATCAGCAAGAAAAGCCTCACCAAGTATCCTCATGATTGTGTGCTGGTGACAGGATTCTTGTTCTTCCTCATCAGCAGCAAACAAAGGCATTATACAGTCTGCATTCATTCTGCTCTTACTTCTTGAGCTCCCATATGTGCCAGGCTCTGTTCTAGGCACTGGGGAAAGGGGACACTAGCTGATTCTAGAAAGGGGTCAGGCTACAAGCCAACATCAGAATACATGGTAAGCTGTAATAGGAGTTTTATGGAAACAAGTCAAGAGTTACTTTAAAGGATGGCAGGAGGGGTTCTCTTTCGGGTATAGGTGTCGAGGAAGGCAAGGCCTTCTGACCTTGAGAAGATTGGATTTACCCACACTAAAGCTGGTGGAGCTAGCATTCCGGGCAGAGAGAAGAACACGTGTGGAGAGGGAGCTGAGGCAGGGGAGCTTGCTATGTTGGGGAGCTCGGTATGCTGTGGAGTCTGGAGAGACAGGCAGGGACCAGATAACGTGGAGCTTTTTAGGCCAAAGGTGCCAGAGGAGTGAGTTTTATTCTAAATGGGACTGGACAGCTGTTGACAGATTTTAAGGGTCTGATTTCATTTTTGTTGTAAGGTCCTTTTTGTTGCTTGATGGAAGAAACTGTGGAGGGTTGCAAGAGTTGTAGTGGAGGGACCAGAGTACGGATGCAATAGTATAGTGGTAAGGGGGGCAGTGGCCTCCATCACAAAGGTTGCGATAGAGGAAAGAGGGGGGTGCAGACTTTCTGTGAAATGGATGAGTTGGATAAATAAGAGGAGCGATGAAGTGTAACTTCTAGGATTATAACTCAAGAAACAGTACCAGAGAGGTGCCTGGGTGGCTCAGATGGTTAAGCATCTGCCTTCAGCTCAGGTCATGATCTCAGGGTCCTGGGATGGAGCCCTGCATCAGGCTCCTTGCTCAGTGGGGAGCCTGCTTCTCCCTCTCCCTTTGCCCCTCCCCCTGCTTGTGATCTCTCTCTCTCTCTCTCAAATAAATAAATGAAATCTTAAAAAAAGAAAAAGAAAAAGAAAAGAAAAAGTACCAGAAAGACTAGGGGAAAAGCACATTTGGGGGAGAGCAAGAGTTCCTTTTTGGACACTTTGACATTGAGATCCTATTAAGCACCTAAGTGGAGACGTCAAGTAGGCAGGTGAATATATGAATTTGGAGCATGGAGGGGCAGTCAAGGATGGGAAGATAAACTGGGGGGCCATTAGCATACATACACGGCCTGTATTGCCAGGGGAGTGGATGAGAACATCTGGGAGAGGGTGCTGGTAAAGGGGAGGACTCAGGACAGAGCTGTGGGAGCCCAACATTTAGAGCCGAGAAGCGGCTTGTTGTTGGAATTCTCACCATTGACGTCATTGTTTTTTCTTACGGTACTGGGTGATGTTGCCTTGAGTCATGTTTCCCACATACTTTGCAACAGCACAAGAGATATTTTATATGAAGAACCAAACGTACCGTTTCGGAGGCAGTGTAGGAGGCAGGAAACAGCAGAGGCGCTCTCCGTCAGTGGGTCGTTACTGGTGCCATTTGTATGCTTTAACCGTTTACCTCATCGACACTGTTATGAGAGGAAATGACGCGGGGCAAGATCTGTGTGTGTCACGGGAATCAAGCAACACTGTGACATAGGCTGTAGTCTGGGTCTCCTTCAGAATAAAGCCCAAACACCTCGGCAGGCAGTGCCCTCCGTGAGGAGCCCGTGCCCTTGCCCAGCCCCCCGGAGAGATCCCGCCCCTTCTCCTGGCATGCGTGCCTTCCGGCCCCGTCTCCCACCCCTCAGGTCCCCTGGCCACCTTCTTCTCATCCTTTATTCGCCCCTCCTGCATGCCCGGCTTGGGGAACACATTCTTCCCCTCCCCTTTCCAGCCCCAAGCGCTGGCCCGGTGGTTCTCTCTGCCCCGCCATGTCACTCTGGGCACCTTGTATTAGGTGGAATCGCGTGTGTGAGACCCCAACCTGGAATTTGTATTCTCGTACTGCTCTCACCTCCAGCCGGCCCTTCCTCGTCTCTGCACTACAGATTTCAGACTTGGCAGCAGCCTCCACCACGGCTTTAGCCATTTCCTTGCAATAAATGTCTTGGTGGACTCTGACTGCTGCAGGCAGGTTTCCAGTTAGCTCCATGGCTGCATTAACCTCCGTAGAACTGTGTGGCTAAGCCAACCACCAGTTTATTCTCTTCGTGGAGTCTGTGAGTCGAGAAGCTGGAAAGGGCACAGCAGGCATTTCTCTCTCCTCCGTAGATGGCTGGGGCCTCCACTGGGATGACCTCAGTGGCTGTGGGGAGCGGGGTGGGATTCAGTTGACTGGGGGAATCAGACTACCAGGGCTGGGGGACCCAAAGCCGAGATGACTTCCTCGCACACACTCGTGGCTCCGGAGCTAGGATGGAGGGCGGCTGGGCCCAGCAGACGCCAGCCAGAGCGCCTCCATGTCCTGATGGCTGTCTCAGGGAGGTCCAGCTGCTCAAGAACCCAGAAGGGAACATTCACTGGCGACAAGGCAGAGCTGGTAGCATTTTACAGTCTCACCACAGAAATCACTGAGCAGTCCTCCTGCCGTAATCCCTCCCCTGAAGTAGTCACAGGCCCAAACAGGTCAAGCAGGAGTGACATAGCCCCATTCTCTTCAGGGGAGGAATGTCGAGAACTCACAGCCATATTTCAGAACTACCAGCCATCAACCAGGGCCCGAGTCCCAGCAAGATGGGCCCAGGTTAGCCTTCATCCTCTGTAGGATCCCTGGTGTGGACATGTCCCCAGCCATCCATAAACCCAAGAGAGATTGGGTGAGACTCTGGGTTCCTGGCAGGAGTGGAGGTGGGGTGGAGATTCCGCTTAGAACCTGGATCTGCCCAGAGCTGGCAGAGAAAGACATCTCCACTTCCTTGTCTGTTCCTGGCTGACTCCCACTCCCACTGATAGCAAAAGTATTGCCTGGGTCTGGCAAAGTCTCATAGTTACTACTGTCTCAATAAATGCCATTAAATGAATAAATCAATGCGTGCATGAAGCAAATAGGAGAACTGTAAGTAAAGATAAGCAGTTAAGACAGGGTGTTTATTCCACCCCTACCCAGGTTCTGGGCTCTATCTCCTTTGTATGCCATTTCCACTGTCCTGGAATGACAGGGGAAAAAATGCAGAAGGAAAATAAACACATGCACATATTTCTTTGATCTTTTGCTTTTTAGGCATTGGAGTCAGAGTGCCTCAGTTTGAATCCCAGCTTGGCCATTCACTGACCGTGTGGTCCTGAGCAATTCAGTTGACCTTAGTTTCCGTATCAGTAAATAGAAATCATTGCAGCACCTACCCCAGAGGGATGTTGTGAGGATTGTATGAGCTTATACATGTAACCATGCCTGGCATGTTGTAAGCGCTGAGTCAGCTATGACGGTCCTTATCAGGGTCTCCTTTGAGAGTATTATTACTCTAGTTCTTGGTAGCTCTCTCATCAAGGATCAAGTTTAGCCCTCACTGAATTCTCATTCCAACTGTCTGAGGCAGGAAATTGGGCTGTGGAGGCAGATGTGATATTCCAAAGGCTTCACAACTGGCACCGTGCACTGTGGATACTGCAGTGATGTGAGGCGGCCCCAGCCTTGTGGGGCTGGTTGGTGTCACGAGTCCGCAGGCCAGGATGTGAGTACTAGTACCAGGTACCCCTCNGGGTCCTGGGGGCTGTGGCAGGCCGGCCAGCGGGTACACATCCGGAGCGGCCCCACACAGGGCCTGGGAGGTAGGGAGGAGGGAGATATAGGGGACATTCAGGGCAGTGGCTACTTTCCTACTCTTATGGAAATATGTCAACACTCTAGCAACAGGTATGATCGATCATTCCAGCGTGGGTCTGTTTACCTTCAGCGGGGTGGGGACAATTGGGCCAAACACTGAAAGCCCCACCCCCCTCACTATGTCTTCCTGCGAACACTTCTGGGGCACAGATCTAGGTTGTTGATGTCCAGTTATCTGAAATCAGTTAGCTCAGGTTCGAAGAACGGGGCTTGGGCCAGGGCCTGTGGGAAACTCACACTCACGCCTGCTCTCTGTGTGTATTAGGACCTGCAGAGCTCAGGGAGGGCTCCAGAGACCCCAGAGCCAGCTTGATTTGACCCGGGGCCTGGCTGGGGGACCAGATCTGGGTGCTGACACCAGAATAAAATCTTTGAGGGCTTCTGGCCACCCAAGTACTTCTTGCTGTGTAGGCAACAGGAAATGTGTAAATAAATTGTGATATGTTCACACAGTGGAATACCTTAGAGCTGTGGTAAACAAAATACCACAACTCACCACATTAGGTGTTCATGGGTGTAACGGTGAGAGAAGGAAGCCAGACCCAAAGCCAATCTTACTCAATACGAGGAAGGTGCATTTTTTGTGTGTGTTCTTCTTCCCCTTCCTTTCCCCTCCCTCCTCCACATCTGCTTCTTGTTCTCCTGCTCCTGTTCCTCCTCCGCCTTTCTTCTTTTAATTCTTTTCCCTGGTTGGCTTTGGAAGCTCCTGGGGAGCCCTGCTGTATTTCAGCACATTACTGATGTGACCCTCTGTCGGAAGTCGTAAACCCAGGTCCGACCACGGCACCGTCCTGCTCGATGCCTTCTAATGGCAATGCATCGTACCTGGAATAAACTTCAAACTCATCACCATGATTGAAACCAAGGACTAGCAAACTGCGGTCTGTGGATCAAATCATACCTACCATCTGTTGTTTTGGTGTGGATTTTTTTTTTACTTAAATTCAAGTTAGTTAACATATAGTGTATTATTATTTTCAGGGGTAGAGTTTAGTGCTTCATCAGTTGCACACAACACCCAGTGCTCATTACATCAAATGCCCTCCTTAATGCCCGTCACCCAGTTACCCCATCCTCCCACCGCTCTCCCTTTCAGTAACCCTCAGTTTGTTCCCTAGAGTTCAGAGTCTCCTATGGTTTTCCTCCCTCTCTGTTTTCATCTTATTTTATGTTTCCTTCTCTTCCCCTATGTTCATCTGTTTTATTTCTTAAATTTCACATGAGTGAAATCATACAGTATTTGTCTTTCTCTGATTGACTTATTTTGCTTAGCATAATACCCTCTAGTTCCTTCCATCCACGTCATTGCAAATGGCAAGATTTCATCCTTTTTGATGGCTGAGTAATATTCCATTGTATATATACCACATCTTCTTTATCCATTCATCCATTGATGGACATCTTGGCTCTTTCCATATCATATTTTGGCTATTGTGGACATTACTGCAAAAAACATTGGGGTACAGGTGCCCCTTTGAATCACTACTTTTGTATCCTTTGGATAAATACCTAGTAGTGGCACTTGTTTTTATTAACAAGGTTTATTGGAACACAGCCACGTTCAGTCTTTACATATTGCTTATGGCTATTTTCAGCTACAAAAGGAGAATTGACTAGTTGTGACAGAGCCCCTATGACCTACAAAGACTTCAACATTTATTTCCTGGCCCCCTCACAGAAAAAAATTTGCCAACCCCTAGTGAGAAGGTCCCACATGATGTGGTCCCTGTCCAGCCCCAGCCTCATCCCCAGGTTCTGCAGGTCTAGTCTCCCTCCCTCCCATTCTCCAGCCACACCCCGTGCTCACCCCCTACAGGGGCTGGGTACCTGCTCTTCCCAGCATTCCCAAGACTGGTCCCTTCTCATCATTGCAGTCTCAATCCTAATATTCCCAGGGCCTTCGTTGGTCACCAGATCTCACTTCTCACTCTCTAGCTTATCAAGCATATTGATTCTTTTCAAGATTTGTTTTTGTTTTTGTTTACTTGTACACTGACTGTCTCCCTCAGTGAGAATGTAAACACCATCATGGACAGGATTTTGTCCATCTTGTTTACAGGTTTGTCCCCAGCACCCAGCGCCACAGCCCATCACAGGGGCTCAGTAAATTTTAGTTGAACAAATGAATGAAGGGATGAACTTTTCTTTCTTTCTTTTTTTTTTTTAGAGATTTTATTTATTTGACACAGAGAGAGAGAGAGATCAGATCACAAGTAGGCAGAGAGGCAGACAGAGAGAGAGGAGGAAGCAGGCTCCCTGCCGAGCAGAGAGCCCGATGTGGGCCTCGATCCCAGGACCCTGGGATCATGACCTGAGCCGAAGGCAGAGGCTTTAACCCACTGAGCCACCCAGGCACCCGGGATGAACTTTTCTAAAAGACAACACTACACAGTGAAGACCTGGTGTAATAGGGCATGTCATTTATAAAGCTCTTACCATCCAATGATCATGTACTTTGCAATTTAATTCCCTTTAACAGCTTGTGCCATAGGCAGTATAATGCCCATTTTATAGATGAGGAAACAGAAGCTCAGAATGGTGACTCTACTTCCCAAGGGTCGCACAGTTAACAAGTGACAGAATGAGATCAGACCCATCTGAATTCAGTGCTTGGACTTTCCCTGGTTGCCCTGCTCTCGAACCCAGCCCAGAGGGCTTTGGCTCCTGCTAATACTTGAAAGGCACCAGCCTCCCAGAAACTTCCCTCTGTGGATGGAGCTTCAGAAGGCCACAGAACCCAGCTGGCAGGCAACATCGTAGAATCTGAGTCCAGGCTGTACATATGCTATTGATCTGCTGCTACCCTCATTCATTTTTTTAAATCCAAATAAAAATGAAGCCCAGCAGTCTATCTGAATTAATTAGCTTCTCTAGAAGAAGAAAAAAAGAAAAAGAAAAAAAATTAGCTTCTTTGGCAGCTGCCATCTGAGAATTAGGGATTATCCTGAGCCAGTAAATCTTAACTGATTCTTTTTCGCAGTGTCAGACTGGATTAAAGGAAACGTTGCGGGTAAAATTAAATGCTACGCCTTTCTTATTGCTTTAGTTGCCCAAAGATAAATGCTTTTCATGATGATAAATATACCATAAATTCTTGTAACAATAACTGAAATTCAAATAAATAGGCTGTGTAACCCCATGCGACTGTAATTTTCCCTTTATAGTGTACTTGTTTACTGTTTATTGAAGAGACTGCCTGGTCCTTGCCTTCGAGAGATTTTAGATCAAGGGTTAGCCCAGACCTCTTAAAGAAAGCGCCAAGCCCAGCACCTGTCTCTGTCTTTGATTATGTTCCCTTGATTAAGAGATTGCAAGGTCACAAGGTCCTTGACCCAGACAATTGGAATGGGCACAAGGGTATAAAGGAAAGGGGAAACAAGAAACAAGAATCGGGGCAGAAGGCCGGAGCCCTGGGCTCTGGCCCTATAATTTGACCTTGGCCCACTTGCTTCATCTCTTTATGCCCCAGTTTTCTCATTTATTAAATGAGGGTATTAATAACTTCCCTGCATACATCATAAAGGTTTTACCCACACCTGAGCTATTGGGCGTGAAAAAGGACACAATTTGTTTCTTAGGTTGATTCATGGCATCACAGTGAGTGAGTAGCTTTGCCTGGTGTCCAAAGGCCACTCTAGACACCTGAATCACAAACTACAGTGACAGTAATGAGGCAGACATCACCAGGCACTGGCATTTATAAGTTAAATGTTACCTGCAATAAGCAAAAGGTAAAGTGAAGCTAACAGACATTTTTAGAAATGTTATAGCATGTTAAGTTGGGAGTTCTGATTAAGGCACCATAATGTAATAACTCTGAAATCCCAAAGATTCCATCTACAGATTCAGTACAATCCTTTCCAAAGTTCAAGGCATTTTTCATAGAAATAGAAAAAAAATACTAAAATTCATCTAGAACCACAAAAGATCCTGAATAGCTAAAGCAATCTTGAGAAAGAAGAACAAAGCTGGAGGTATCATACTTCCTATTTAAAAATATATGACAAAACTATAATAATCAGAATAGTATGGCATGACATTAAAAACATACACGTAGGTTAATGGAACAGAATAGAGAGCCCAGAAATCAATCCACAAATGTACCAGGAACGATTTCATGGTACCCATGAACACATAATGGGGAAAGGACAGTCTCTTTAATAAATGGTGTTGGGAAAACCGGATAGACACCTGCAGAAGAAATTGGATCCCTATCTCATCCCAAGTACAAAAATCAATGTAGAGTGGATTAAAACTTAAATGTAAGACATGAAACTATAAACGCCTAGAAGAATCTTCTTCTAGGAAAAATCTTCTTGACATGGTCTGAGCAGTGATTTCTTAGATATGACCCCAAAAGCACAGGCAACAAAACTAAAAATAGACACATGGGAGTACAACAGGCTAAAAGCTTCTATACAGCAGAGGAAGATATCAGCAGGGTGGAGAGACAACTTATGGAATGGGAACAATATTTGTAAGCCACAAATCTGATAAGGGGTTAATATCCAAAATATATAACGATCTCCAACAACTCTACAGCAAAGCAACAACAATAAAACTATGTTAAAAATGGGCGGACCTCTTGAATAGACATTTTTCCAAAGAAGACATCCAGATGGCCAACAGACACATGAAAAGATGCTCAACATCACTCATCATCAGGGAAATGCAAACCAAAACCATAATGAAGTATCACCTCGCACCTGTGAGAATGGCCAGTATCAAAAAGACAAGAGATAACAAGTGTTGGTGAGCACGTGATGTGATGAGCACTGGGTGTTACACGCAACTGATGAATTATTGAACACTACACCTGAAACTAATGATGCACTATATGTTGGCTAATAGAATTTAAATTTAAAAAAAAAAGGTTTGGTGAGGATATGGAGAAAGGGGAACCCTAGTGCACTGTTGGTGGAAGTGCAAATTGGTGCAGCCACTAAGGAAAACAGTATGGAGAGCCCTAAAATAGTTAACAAGCGTTCATTTAGGTCACATGCAGATTGGCCAGGGATTAGCTGGTCTAGGATGGTCCTACTTACACTTGTGTGGTCAACTGTTGGGTCAGCAAATCAGTTCTGTTAATCTTGTCTGAGCTCCCTCCTGTGTCTGGGACAAATGAGCCGACTCGGTTTTGTTCCATGTTGTCTCTCATTTCCCAGCAGGCTAGACTAGGTTTGTTCACCAGACAGTGGCAGAGATCCAAGTGAGTGAGCACAAGTGTTCAAGGCCTCTCCAGGTCTCTGCTTGAAAAAGGCACATTCTAACCTCTACTGCATTGTATTGACCAAATCAAGTCACTAGATGAGCCCATTTTCAAGGAAAGGAAAATAAACTCTGTCTTTTACTGGGAGAATCATTGGAGTCACGGTGGAAAGAGGTGTGATTGCAGGGGTGCAGGAGTGGAGAATTGTGGCTAATTTCTCAAGAGTCTTCAGTGAACTTGAAACAGTGCAGTTATGGTAGGGCCTTGGATTTAATTTCTTGCACCTGACTAAGGAATTTTAAGATTAAATTATATGGCTACCTCTAAATAGTCACCAGCAGAGAGAGAGAGTCAAAGGCTGAATTTGAGAAGTCACTGCACTGCTACCAAGAATGGGATGAAGAACCTGCGTTATGTTTCTTATGAGCTAAAGACGGGTGGCCTAAGAGAGAGATGGCCTCTGGCGCCGTGCAAGACAACAGCCAGAAGGAGCAAGTAGACTCTAACGAAGAAAGTTCTGTGCTGAAGACACCACTGAAAAACCAGGAGTGGGGGCAAGGGAGAAGCAGCCGGAGGAACAGGACTTCCCTTCTCTCTCGGGAACGATAACTGATGGGACCCAACAAGGGAATGTCTGATAAACCCTCAAATGTGCTCACGGAGGCATGACCCTTAAACACTCATCAGACCCCCAGAGTTTGAAATATTAGCTCATGGCAGCATCAGACAATGTAAGAACTTCCTCTGTCCCCTGTCCTGTGTAACTCTCTGAAAAGACCAGAAGCCACTTCCTTAGCAAGTGACAAGGTGAGGAAGAGGAGCATAGTAATCACGCCCCCTCCTGTCCCCTGGAGCCAGGCTAGCTGGGGGAGGGGAAGATCTAACTCTAAAGCGAGTTGGGAATTTTGATTCTTCTGATTCTGGGAAATTTAATTAGCAAATTGAGCCTATGTATGTAAGTGACTGTAAGAGGAATACCTATGAATGAGCAGAAAAGTAACACCAGAGTTGTCATCTCGGGCAGGGTGGAAACTCCCCCCATGAATACATTTTAAAGAGGCAGGGTTGTGTTTTTGTTGTATCCTACATGTCGCTGTGTTCACTGTATCAGTTACAGTTTTT
Organism: Ailurus styani; assembly: GCA_002007465.1. Lineage (NCBI taxonomy): Eukaryota > Metazoa > Chordata > Mammalia > Carnivora > Ailuridae > Ailurus > Ailurus styani. The sequence continues at coordinate 11,877 of LNAC01000829.1, forward strand.
AATATTTTATGCTTCTTTACAGTGACAGAAACTATTGTAGAGTACTTTGTAGGATTATACAGTGATATGAATTAATACACATATTTCCCTAATGTGAATATTCTTGTTTTTGAAGTTAAATTTCCATATATTAGACTATGATCTTTGAGAATAGCGATTTTCATATTTCTATAGAATAATAGAACATTAGAAAAATATATTTAACATCACTAGTAATCAAGGAGAAATAAGCTAAAACAAGACACTGTTTTCCATCTATGAAAGAGGCAAAGATTGAAAAAACAATAATGTTCAGATCAGACTTGGAGCAAGTGCTGTGAGGAGGGCAGTCTAATATCCTGAAAGGAAGGTGAGCTGCCTCTGTATTTTGGAAAAACAATCTATTCTACAGTATGTATCAAGAACTTTAAAAATATTCATAACTCTTTGACCCAGCCATCTCTCCTGTAAAAGCATGCCAGGAAGTAATCAGAGAGATACAGACAGATATATGTAAAGCAGAAACCTGGAAATGACGTCAATGGCTAGTTAATAAGATTGATTAAATACTTACTACATGCACTGGATTTATACAGCCGTTAAAATCTTGTCATAGCGAATTATTGAGTGATATACAAAAATGCTTATAATTGAGGTTAATTGACAGATAAAGCTTGTAATACTTTTAAAGCAAAAGATTATACTACATTTTTTCTATGATATATACATATACATAAGGAGTTTTTTAAAAAATCAGCCGAAATGTTAACAATCTTTATCCCTGGGAGTTGGAAATAATGACAGCTTTTTTCCTTTTCATTTAATTTTCTGAACTTTCTACAAAGTGCACATACTGCCTTTCGTAACAGAAAAAGGCATTCGACATGTGTGTCAGGCTCATCCACACTGTTGGGCATTTACCCGGAACTGGAATTGCTCTGTGTGTGTGTGTGTGTGTGTGTGTGTGTGTGTGTGTGTGTGTGTGTGTTCAGCTTCAGTGGATGCTGCTAGTTTCCAAAGAAATATACAGTAAATATGACATCCTTCATTAACATTTTTGCATTCAAGTTTTAAGTGTCTGACTCTTCATCTCAGCTCAGGCCTTGATCTTGGGGTCAGGAGTTCAAGTTGGGCTCCATGCTGCTGGGTGTGGAACCTGCTTAGAAAAAAAAAGAAAAAAAAGAACTTTAGCACAAAACATACTCTCCTGGGGCACCTGGGTGGCTCAGTGGGTTGAGCCTCTGCCTTTGGCTCAGGTCATGACCTCGGGGTCCTGGGATCTAGGCCCGCATCGGGCTCTCTGCTCAGTGGGGAGCCTGCTCCCCCTCTCTCTCTGCCTGCCTCTCTGCCTACTTCTGGTCTCTCTCTCTCTGTCAAATAAATAAATAAATAAAATCTTAAAAACAAAAGCATCCTCTCCCTTCAGCAGTGCATGTGAATGGCGGTTGCTCGTGTCCCTGTCAGCGCTTGGTATTATCAGTGTTATTAGTCTTAACCACTCCAGTGGGTCACAGCACTAACTTTCGGCCTGGGCCAAAAGAGCCCCTGCTCTGTGGCCCATGCTTCAGAGAGCCCGCATTGCTTCCTAACACTGTCAAGTCCTGGGAGAACCATTTCTCCACATTTCTTGCCCTCCATCCTCAACAAAACGTCACTACATCCAAATCTGGTGAAGGTGTGTAGGTTAGGTCATAGCCAACACTGGGGACCAGCCCAGCCTTGGGAGGCGGGAGGGTAAAAATGGGGGAAGCGCTTAGCAAGAGGAAACACAACTTGTCAAATCGATCCTGTCCCGTAGCAGGGATACCGTAGATGCCTGCGTAATGGGGTTCCATTTCTTCACTTCTTGCTTTTCTTCCTCTTCCAATCTGTGGTTCTAGAGGTACTCGTTCACAGCCCCGTGCATTGCTGCTGAGCAACCTTTGCTGCATTAGCCAACCCGTAACCCTCTCACATTTGCAGTTATCTAAGTCTAGCCCAGGGCTTGCAGTCTTGGCCCTATTGACATTTTGGGCCCGATAATTCTTTGTTGCAGGTGTCTGAATATGGAATGTTTAGCAGCAGCCCTGGCCTCTGCCTGCCGGATGTCAGTAGCACCAGCATCCATTATGACAGTCAAAATTGTATGCAGACATTGCCAAAATGTATCCAGAACTGCCCCAGGTTGAGAATTCCTAATCTAGCATAACAACCATGATATGGGACACTAGTCCTTTACATGAGCAATAAGTGGATAATGAATGCCGTAATGGTGAAAATTTAATTTCTAAAAAATACTAAGTTTAATTTAATTTTAACTTTATTTAAATTTAACTTTAAATTAAATTTAAACTAACTAAACTAAATTAACGTTAACTTTAAATTTAATTTAAATTAAAAATTTAAATTTTTAGGGTGCCTGGGTGGCTCAGTGGGTTAAAGCCTCTGCCTTCGGCGCAGGTCATGATCTCAGGGTCCTGGGATCGAGGCCTGCATCGGGCTCTCTGCTCAACAGGGAGCCTGCTTCCTCCTCTCTCTCTGCCTACTTGTGATCTCTCTCTTGTCAAATAAATAAATAAAATCTTTAAAATAAAAAATAAAAAAATTTTAAATTTTTAAATTAAAATTAAAATTTTAAATTTAAAGATTTAAATTAACTTTATTTAATTTAAATTTAACTATTTAAAATTAAAAATTTTTTATATTTGAAAACAAAATAATTTTAATTTTTACACTTTAATTTTTTAAGAAAAAATTAATAAAATTATATATATCGAATATATTTGTAATCCTTTAGATTATTACTCTTAATTGAATAGAATTATACAAAAACCTTATGGTTTTGCTGAAATTAGTGATTTTGCTGAAATGAAGGCAAGAAGAATAACTTTTGTGGAAATAATACATATTAACATTTATGAATTATTATGTCTATATTTTACTACCTGTCCAAACACCACTGGCCCTGTAACAGAACACAGAGATAAAATATCAAAGTCAGTCATTTTCAATATTTAATGACTAAATCAGTCATATAAAAACTGTAGTTTGATTCATATTTGCAATGTTGTCTTTATGAAGGTGTATTTGTTTTTTGTTTTTTATTTTAGTTTTTTTTTTTCAGAGAGAGAGAGAGCACAAGCACACACGTGTGTGTGAGCCGGGGAGGGGCAGAGAGAGGAGAGAGGGAACCTTGAGCAGACTCCATGCTCAGCATGGAGCCCTACTCGGGGCTCGATCTCATGACTCCAAAATCATGACCTGAGCTGAAATCAAGAGTTGGTAGCTCAACTGACCGAGCCACCCAGGTGCCCCAAAGATGTATGTAAAGGTATATTTGTCATGTGATGGTATATTATGAAGGTTATAAAGGAAAGGGTAAAATGTATTTTTTAACAGTTTTCCCAGTTTAATGGAAAACATTAAAATGTTTAGATAAATGCACATGGGCCTTCAATTCTTGCTCTCCCCCTAAATCACCTAATGGTGGGGATAGGCTCTTCTCCTTTGGTCTTCATTTGTATTTTTCAGATTACTAGTAGAGTTTGAGCCACTTTCATAAGTTTATTGGCTATTTGGATATGCCTTTTGTGACTGTGATCCAGACCTTTGCATGTTTTCCTGTGGGCTCTCTGCCTTTTGCTTACCGGGTTCTAGGCTTTCTCTGTGCGTTCTGAATAGGAACCCTTTCTGGACTGTGTGTCTTGCACATAGACTCTCCTACTCTGTGGCTTGGAGTTTTCCTTCCAAAGGGCCTCTCCGTTGCTGTGCAGACTTTATTCCCAAGGATGCCTCAGCTTAGGCCACCAAGGTGCCCTGGTCCCCTGCCCTGGCTGTCCTCTCCACGAGTCCTCCCCCACCTACCCCATTTTCCCTGCTACTCCCTTCAGACTGTCCAGTTGTGAAGGAGTAATTTTGGCCAAGAGGAGTGCTTGTCACCACAGCCACTTTGAAGAGTCTTAAATACTCTTATGGGTCAGGGAAGGCTTGGGACCAAGAAAGCAGTCAGTAGTGAGTAATAGGGACTGGAGGGGCTGGTGGCAAACTCTTGGAAAACATATGCTGACCCCAAATTTTAAAAAAACTAAAAAACATTTTGACCAAACACTGTCACCTGAGCCCTTAAGCCACTGGTTTGCAGTTTGTGGTTTGTAGCAATGCTTCTCAAGTTCAATACACATTGGTGTCTCCTGGAAAGCTGGTAGAAATACTGTCACCTGGGTTTCAGCTCCAAGATTCTGATCTAGTTCAGGATCTCAAAAATCTCTTTAGGTGAGTCTAATGTGGAGCTATTCCGAGGGACTCCTGGATCAGCAGAAGAGCTGTTTTTATCCAGCTTTGCCCATCAGAATCTCCTGAAGAACTTTTGCAAAACAAGTTTCTGTTCCAACACTGGGGTGTCTGACAGGTCAGCCATGGGGCAGGGTCCACACAAGTGCATCTTGCTTTTAAGTTAAAGATTCAGCACAGAATGGGGTCAGGGGAGAGGACCATTATCATTTTTAATACACGCGCGATTGTCTGCCTAGAATTTGCCCGGAGCGACCTGGGAATGGGGGTCCCAACGGCAGACAATTGTAGCCTCGTGTAGAGAACCAGAATGGACTCTGCACTGAGGAGCAGGCCCCAGGAGGACTTTGCTGAGAGGACAGAGCTGTAGACAGAGAAAGTGGCCGGACATAACGTGGCTTGTTAAGGAGGGGAGCAAGAGGCAGAATGGGAAGGTGCCAGGCCCTAATTTTGTGACTGGCCAGTCAGCCTGTTTCATGGGGGCGGGGGGGAACTGGGAGCCCATTATGGCTGAACCCAGTGAGTGCCTCATGTCTGGTGAGGCTTGTGCTTGCTTACACAAGAGACAGCGCACACACACTGACGAGCCGCCTGGATGCTTCTCATCGCTCTGTCAGAAAATGAAGCTGATTAGAGACCCTTAGAAAGCCCCAAAGAAACATCATTCCTACAGGTGTCTGGGCCTCCAGCAGAGCCCTCCTAATGAGGCCTTTCCCTCCCTCTCCTTCTGGCCGACACCCAAGCTTCCAGAAACCAGCTCAGCCCACGTCTCTCTGCCAAAACCCTCCTCGACTCCAAACTCCTTCCCAGAGAGCAGACCTCCTCCTGGATTCAGGATTTTTACCACTTTTATTCTCCCCACAGGGGGAGAGGCTAACTTACTCTCTTTACTTAAGCTGACTCACCTTTTTAGCTTCTTGACTCAAACCTGAGTTTACAAGAAATTTAAAAGAAAATTTTTAAAAGAAATTTAATCCTCACAAGAAGTCGAAAGTAGCGTTCACCATGCTGAAAATCCCAACTCACTGTGTGGATAGCTGGGAAGAGCAAACCACATTCTGCCACCGCTTCTGAGAAGACTGAACGCCCAGGAGGAAGGTAGACACAGGCGTACACTCTGGGCGGCTTCATACTGTAAAGCAGAGGCCAACCGCCGTCAGCCTGGATGCCTGCCGCCCAGTTCCACGCAGTGTCCTGTTGGGCCACAGCCAGCCCTTTCCTTCCTGTGTTGTCTCCGGCTGCAGCTTCCCCAGTGTCAGAGCTGAGACCTTAGAGCTGAGATTCTACTCAGTGCAGAGCCTAATGTCACCTCTTGTGCCCTTTTTGGGAAAAGACTACAAACCGCTCTCAAGATGTATTTCTGGCTGTGGTCACGGTCTGTTTGGGTGTGCAGTCCGTCTTTCAGGTGCTAAGAAGGGAATCTCTTCCCATCCTCTGCTGTGACTTGGGGCCTTGCCCCAGAAGCAGATCCTGAAGCTCCGGGAAGCCCCACTGGGGAGTGGGGTGATGAGGCGGGGGGAGGCAGCAAAGCCAGGACGCCTTGCTGAGCTGTGGGGCCTGGCCTCGCGGGGCCATGGGTGACTGGGCCGGGCCTCTCATTGCTCCCACCAGAGCGACACGGGCCTCGGGGCCTCGCCCAGCACCTCCGCCCACCAGAGGCTGGAGGCCTGCCCCACAGATGGGCTGAGTGTGATCCATGGCCCACAAGGGGCCTCGGACTTGGAGTTGGATCTGAGGCACAGTGAGTGCCAAGGGCATACCGCGGACACCAACAGAGCATCCTCTGCTTCAGCCTCTGCGCTGGGCCGGCTGGCAGTGTGAGGCACGCCAGTGGCCTTCATGGCTGGGACTGGAAGGGACACGCTGCCCTTCACTTGCCTGCACTGGCCGGCACCTCCCTCCACGGGGGCCGCCAACCATGCGGGACTGGGGATCCTAGTCAGCCTGCCCAGGACTCGGAAACAGACACATGGACTTCTCGCCTCTCTTTGCCTCTTTTGCTGAAACTTTCGTTTCAAGGAACTTGTCACATCACTTGGTATTCCTTCAGTGGCCACCACTGGTTGGAGAACTTGTTTATGGAATACTTGTATCCAGCCTTCCAGGTGTCTTTGCATAGGCTTCTAGATGTTTTCAGTACATTCTCTCCATGAGTTCAGGTGCTTGGAACGTCCTCGGTCGTAGCTGAGTGAGGGAGAGTACTCAGAGTCTGGCACGTGGGGATAATCTCCGCATGAGGTAGCATCTGGGGCTGTCTGCTCAGTGCAGGTGCTTGGCCACACTGTCTCACTATAGCCACACAGGAACACACGCTGGAGGTGGGCTTTCCAAGCATTTATAGCTTAGGGCTTCAGGGAGGTAAAGTGACTTGGCTGAGGCCCAACAGCCATTCAGCGGGCTTATACCCAAGACCCATCCACAGACCCCTGAACCCAACCCAGGCTTATTGAATGTAAGGAGGCCCTCAGCCCCACCTCATGCTGCCCACCCAGCCCAGGGTTCCTCTGCTCCCTACAGACCCTCCCCCTCCTCCCTCCCATCCCTCCTCCTTCTTTGTGCCCCTTACTCTCAGCCAGCGCCACTCCCCAGCCATGAGGCTGCTTGCTGTCACCTCCATGGGTCCCACGGGGATGCGAGCCACCACCTTGGAGGAACCACTGCTTCTGTGGTGTCTGAAGAGCTCAAGCATTGTCATCAGATGACCTGCACCTGGAGGGGCTTGGCCATTCGCCTGGGTGACCTGGAGCAGGTCGCTTACCCCCACTCTGGCTCAGTTTGCTCACCTATAAATTGGGAGTGATCTATTGCCCCTTCAGCAGGTTGCTGCGAGTATTAGATCAGATTGTGGCTGGAAAGATTTAGGATGGAGGCCAGCTCCAAGCCTTGTTGGGACCTTTGTGAACACTTCCTCTGCAAAAATGTGTGGAAAACGATCATTGATAAATTGCTATAAAGATAACTTTATCTTTTATAGATAAATTGCTATACAGATAACTTTATTAATTTATATATCGAAACACTTTCATTGACCTTGCCTGGCACACAGTCTGTGCTGGGAGTTAGGGGCAGGCTGCCCACAGAAAGGGCCGGCGAACTAGTCTGGTTCCCGTGTTTGAGCTGTGAGCCCACAGCTCTCACTCACCATGAGGGGGGGCCAGAACCCCTCCTGCTGTCAGACCTTGGGATTGCGGGGCACTTGCTTCTCACACTCCCTTTGGACACGGCTTCATCCCCTACCTAGGCTGTGTCACTGCACCTGGGCAGCACAGGCCAATGTTAGGAAGGGTGGCTGTGTGTCCTGCCTAGTACCCATTGTCACATCAACCTTCTCTCTGTTGAATATCCGCTCTCAGGAAAAGTTACACTTTTGGTGTGATGTTAATGGTTGTTAATCTTGACTTAAAAGGTTCTGTGAACTCTTTCCCTTTTTGCTTTGGCTGTCAGGAAGCTCATAGCTTGCATCTCTCAGGGACCTGCATGGCAGGTGTTTCTGTAGAGGACTCTTACACCTGACTTTGTTCTACTTACTACGTTGTTTTCCCCCTTTTCCTCATTTCTCTTAGCTATGTTTTTGTGACTCCAGAAACTTACTAAGAAAACATAATAGATTACAACTATTTTAGAAAATACTTTTTAATTTTTAAAAGTAACGTATTCTCAATTACAGAAGACTTTGAAAACAAAGGACAGGAATATAAGGGCAAAACCAAAAATTACCCAGGACCCCACAGACCAAACAGCTGGAAGTGTTTTCACGTAGTCCCTTCTAGAGTTTTTGCTAGGTACATTATTGCAGTCACACCATGTAAAAACAGTTGGAATTTTTCCAGTTCAATTGCCCACATCACTGCGTGTTTTAAACCCGATGTAAGCATTTTACTGTACATATGTGTCACACTCTATCTGTGCCTCTGTCATTTTTCTCACCCCCAATTCTTATCTAACATGAACGACACTGTGAGGAATATGGACACACCCTTGTGGATATGTCACTCTTCTGTGAGTCCAAAACTCAACAGGTACGATGAGCGTTTGGGAGGAATTTCCTTGTGGTATTGACTTGGTTTTCTAATGGAGAGACCCAGGGAGCCGCCTCAGCTCCCTTGCCAGGCGAGGCGTGGTGCAAGTGAAGAGATGAGTGGTTAAAATAAACTATCAAACAAATAAATAATGCCCCACCTCCAGGCCAGGACCCTTGGAGTCCTTGGCTTCTCCCATTCTAGCAACAAGTGATCCCCAGATGCTGTCGTTTTCCCTCCGGACTCCTCCATCGTTCAAACACCACCTTCTGCCCTTTCTCCTCACGTGATGAAGAATTCCACGGTATTAACAGGTGTTTCAAGCCTCCAGGTCTTTGCCCTTATCCTGTCTTCTACCTGAACGTCTTCCTCTCCCTGGGCCCCCTCATGACCTGCTATCCATCCTTCAGAGCCCTGCTCTGGTGTCACTAACTTCACGGGCCCTTCCTCTGGGAGGAAGGTGACTGGGCTTCCGCAGCCCTCAGCCGCAGGCCTCTCCTGGGCTGTCAGGCTGTGGGTTTCTGGGCCTCCTGGTAGGAGATGATGGAGCACAGTGGTCAAGAGTCTGACTACCTGCACCAAACCCTGGCTCTGCTTCCTCATCCGGAACACCGGGCAGTAACTGCACCTGTGCAGTGTCGTGTGGAGACAGTGCCTCAACACTTCAAGGGCTCAGCACAGCCCCTGGCCCCGGTATGCCCTCAACCACAGTTAGCCCTTCTCAGCTTAAAAATGGAAAACTCTGGAAAACCAGAGTACAAATTTCATGATAATTTGATTTTTATTTTGGCTTTCTTTTTTCTCTAAATATTCTTTTTTTAAAAAAAATTATTTATTTATTTGACAGAGAGAGAGAGAGAGCACAAGTAGGCAGAGAAGCAGGCAGAGGGAGAGGGAGAAGCAGACTTCCCGCTGAGCAGGGAGCCTGATGCAGGGCTTGATCCCAGGACCTTGGGATCATGACCTGAGCCGAAGGCAAACGCTTAACCAACTGAGCCACCCCGGCGCCCCTCTAAATATTCTTAACATCAACATAAAATTGATTTCTTATGACTCAATGAATTCCTTATAAATCAGTTCCTAAGGAGTAAGCCCACAGTGCGTGGTTCTAGCCAGCCCCAGCTGGATGCGGGAGATGTGGGAGGGCTAAGGCCTGGGAGGGAGCAGAGTGTGTTCTGCCTCCAGGGAGATGGGGCTTTAAAAATTCCCTCATCAGGACCCCATCTCTGGTACTTCTAAACTCCAAAGATCTCCGTGAGAACCTCCCAGCAACAGCATTTGGGTGGAATGCAGCTGTGAACTGTGCTGCGATGTTCCCAAGGGATAAAGGGAGGGGTCATGTTACCAAGGGGTGCCGGGGGGGGGGTCGTGAAGCAGCATGTATGTCTGGAGTCCGAGAGCACCAAGTTCAAACCCTGTCTCTGTACTTCCCATCCTGTGTGACCATGGGCAAGTTGCTTTACCTCTCTGAGTTTCAGTGTCTTCATCTGCAATCACAGCTCCCCCCTCACAGGGCTTCCGTGAGGGGGACATGCCAGTTAGAAAAGTGTCCAGCACGTGAAAGGTTGATTATAAATGTTACTTCCCTTCCCAGTGAGCTTGAGGGAGAATAAGTCTTGTTTCATTGTTGTTCTTCTATTTCAAGCAATAACAACAATGATAATGTGCATTTCCCATTATATAGAGCATATATTTTGTTTTTGGTGCCTCCTTCTACAAGAAGTCTTCCCTGATGCTACCGGCCTGGACAAGGCACTGCTGTGCATGTATGGTAGTCAGTTGTGCCATTCATCCAACTTCCCAGCTCTTCCTTCAGACACGTGGTAGGTCTCCAGTGTCTCACCTCTCTCAGGTTGGGCATGACCACGTGATTCACTTTGGTCGACTGGCCGATGTCTGTGGAAGTGATGTGTGTCCTGTGTGGGTGGAAGCTTTAAGAACCAGTCCATGATTTACTCTTCTCTCCTTCCAGGCAACCGGTGATGGGTGGAGGCTCCACCAGCCTGATCCCCAAGTGGGGAGCCTAAGTGACAGACCTCTGCCGTTTAATGGCTCTGAGATATTTTGTTACTGCAGCATAACCCCGCCCAACCTGACTGAGCCCCAGATCTCTAGTAGAACATGTCACATAGGCCACAAGCAGCCCATTCACTGTGACCCCCAGCACCTGGCCCTGTACTGGCCATACTGGGTACCCAGATAAAAAGCCCATTTCACTCTTCCTCCATCCTTTGGTCTGCACCTCAGTGACTTGGACCTGGAAGCACAGAGGACTCAGACAGGTCATCCTTCCCTCTCCTTCCCTTTTCCCCACTCCATTTCAGTCGACCCACTTCAATGATCATAGTAACCTATGACCTTCTGGTATCTCCTCCAAATGTTTCTTCTGACAGGAGGTTGAGCCTATCTCTCTGGCTTCTCAGTGCACGTGCCCTTACTGCTTATTTTATTTTTTAACATGACAGACTCATGGAAAAAAAATCAGCTAATGATCAATATGTGCTTATATATTAACTCATTTAATCTTCAAATTGCTTAAGCTCCCTGTCCTTCAATTTTCTCATCTGTAAAATGGGGGAGAGAATAGCTGCTCTCAATATTCATTCTTCCCTTCTTTCTTTCTAATAGACCTCCCACCACCAATACCACCACTATCACCAAGTTTTAGCAGCACACGTGCCTTCCTGGGATAATGGGTACATTTTCCAGGCTTCTTTGAGTCATGTGACTAAGTCCTGGACAATGGGATACAAGCAGAAATGTTGTATGTAACTTCTGGGGAGTGCCCCAAGGGAGCAAGTATGCCGTTCTTCAAATATTCCTTTTCCCTGCTGACTGAACTATGGATGTGATGGCTGGTTCTTGGGCAGTCATCTTGTGCTAGGAGGAAGAACTTAGATATTGAGGATAGCAAAGCAAAAGGATACCATCAAGATATGTATCAACCTAAGGTTGCTTCTCTTTGAACAACATTTACCTGGTGGAGAAGTTAATCACTATCTCACTGAAGCCAGTGATGCTTGATCAGCAGCAGTGGTTATCACCTTGGAATTTGTTAGAAATGCAGACTCTCAGCCTCCACCCCAGACCTGCTGAATCAAAGTCTGCATTTTAACAAGATCCCCAGGTGATTTGTGTGCAAAATAAAGTGAGAAGCACTCACAGATTTGAGCTACGGTTATTTGAGGTGGGCCTGTGACTCACGGCTGAACTCAGTCCCAACCAGACCACCACCCAGTGCACTGCTGGGAAGATTAAACCAGTTCATGAAGCCGAGCACAGGGCTCTGCTCAGCATGGGAGCTAGAGTTATTGAGGTGCCTTGGGGTGTGGGTTCTGTGACACAGCACAGACTTATGGCGCCTGCCATCTGCCCCTACGAGCCCAAGGACAACCCCTAACTCTGTGAAATCTTGGACACTGAGCAGAGAAAGCTCGGTATTTGCTGAGTAACAATTTATTTTGCATAAGCCATTGATTTGGGATCAGGGGAAGGGAGAGGTCCTTGGAATGGACCTTACTGAGCCCGCCTCACAGCCTGATCCCAAATGATGCAGGCCTAGGGGTCTGAAGGGGGAGGAGGTTTCAGAATGTTGTTGCCAAAGCCCTTAGAGGGGGGTAGCATTAGGGGCACAAGGGACCCCTTCCTGCTGTGCTCTTGCATGAGGACAGCCGTGTCCTGCTCTTTCTCGCGGACGCGCTGGTTGCAGAGGGAAAAGCCTTCTGGATGGTGTCTGGCTCTGCAGCTGTACTTACCCTCAATTTTCTAGCCGGGCAGCCTTCATTCTCTCCCATTATGTGACTGGCGGAGCTCTCCGCAGCGCCCCTCATTATGGTCTGAAGGACACAGTGGCCTCGTTTTCAAGGGGATGCAGAGAGCCTGCTAATGCAGGACTACAGCCAGCCGTGCGGTGTCGCTGGGGAGGGATGGAGTCTCTGGGTCAGGACGTGGTGGGGGTGGTCCTGAGGCAAGGGGCCCTGAGGAAGTCCTTGGGCACAGCCGATGCACAGAAAGCCCTGGAATGGAAGAGGGCAAAGGCAGTGTGTCTGGCCGGGCCTGTGTCTCTCCAGCCTGCTTTCCCCCTGCTCCTCTGCTGGCAGGACCTTCCCAGACCCGGACAGCTTTGAGTGGGTTCGGGTGGGCACGTCTGCAGGATGTCCATTCAGGCGGCTGGACCTTGCTCAGGGTGCCGTGTGTGTGTGTGTGTGTGTGTGTGTGTGTGTGTGTGTGTGTGCGTGCGTGCGTGTGTGTGTGTGTGTTATCTTTCTGTGTGTCTCCACCAAGAAGAGGTCTCTGGAGCCAGATCACCTGCAACATTCAAACATTCAACACCCCCCCCACCACACCCCTACCATTTACCAGCAGGGTCAAATGAGGCCCAGTCCTCACTCTGAGCCGGCAATAGATCCTAGTTTCTGGTACTGACATTCTCGAGCCTGCAGGTCACCGGTCCCCCTCGGCCGTGAGTAGGAGGCTCGGCGCAGGTAGCTGGGAGAGCAGGAGCTGTTCTGTCCTGCTCAGAGTAAGTCATCAGGAACCCCTTCTCCCGTGAAATCCCCTTAATTCCTTACACTTACAAACAAAACGGGATTCTGGTCCCCAAGAGCCACTGATCCCTTAATTAGCTCTCCTTGTTTCTTATTAAGGTTACTTGGGACTGAATCCCACACCCTCAAGTGACAGCTCAGCTTCAGGGAAGTGATGTGCAGAGTCCAGGTCCCGAGAGCCTGCCGACAGGACTTCTTGCACCAGCGCTTGGCTCTAATCTCTCTTTTATTATTATTTTCTGCTTAAATCCATTGTTGCCGCCTGGGTGCCTCTGACATTTAGCAGCTAAATGTCTTGCTGGAAGGCACTATCCTGTCTTTCAAAGCGGGAATTCTTTCGGTGGGATTTTGCCCAGTGACAGAGAAGGGCAGAGAAGGCTGGGAGTCCCAGGGCCTTGGGGTGGAGGCGATGCCCCTGGGCGGAGGGCCTTGTGGCCCACAGGTTGCATGTCGGGGGGACAGGGAGAGGAGGCTAGGTGTGGCCGGTCAGAACCGTTCTCCCCTCCAAGCAGGGTCCTGGCTCCTCTGGGGCCCTGTGTGGTTTGGGTTATCCCAGAAGCTGACTGTAAGATGAGGATTCAAGTGCAAGCTGCCCATTTAGGGTGATCCCGGGAGATGGTGGCAAGGTGGGCATGAGGACGGGAAAGGGCCGGCACGGCAGCCCTGCGGGCTGGGCTGCTGACGGCTCCGCTCTCCATCAAGGGCCTGGGAGGCTCTGGGCACAGAGTTCTCCAGCTTTTCAGCTCGCCCTGTGCATTCCTGCAGGACAGAAGCCCTCAGACGGAACATTTGGAGCTGGGCGGGGATGGGGGAGGGCTGCAGTGTGCAGTCCTCTGCTGGTAGAGGTGGATGTCTGTGAGCTCAGAGCTGAGTCTGACTGGGGAGGTGTCCATGACCCGCTCCCCCACCCCTGCAGCTTGGTGGGCTCCTAGCTGGGCACATGACCCCAGGTGGGCAACAGCAAGGCCCAGGATTTGGCTGGTCTGGGTGGGTGGGGAGCAGTTCCCTGGTGTGCAGGCGGACTTGCTGAGCTGGAGAGGCACGACTGGCCATTTTGTCACTGGATGGGAAGAGACTGCTTTCCACTGACACCAACACAAGGAAAGAGCTGCTGAGAGATCCTGACAGCATAGTCGGACCCCTCCTTTTAAAAAAAGATTTATTGTAAAAAAACTGTCAAATATACATAGCATTACATTTGCCCTGTCAGTCATTTTTAAGTGCACAGTGCTGTGTCCTTAAGTACATTCACGTTCCTGTGCGGCACTTTTTTAAAAAAAGGTTTTTAAACGTTTCTTCTTCTTCTTTTTTTTTTTTTTTTTAAGATTTTATTTATTCAGGCGCCTGGGTGGCTCAGTGGGTTAAAGCCTCTGCCTTCGGCTCAGGTCATGATCTCAGGGTCCTGGGATCGAGCCCCGCATTGGGCTCCCTGCTCAGCGGGGAGCCTCCTTCCTCCTCTCTCTCGGCCTGCCTCTCTGCCTGCTTGTGATCTCTCTCTCTCTCTCTGTCAAATAAATAAATACATAAAAATCTTTAAATAAAAAAAGATTTTATTTATTCATTTGACAGAGAGAGACACAGCCAGAGAAGGAATACAAGCAGGGGGAGTGGGAGAGGGAGAAGCAGGCTTCCCAGTGAGCAGGGAGCCTGATGCGGGCTCCATCCCAGGACCTGAGCCGAAGGCAGTCACCTAACCGACTGAGCCAGCCAGGGGCCCCTTGAATGTTTCTTCTTAGCAAAGGCCCAACAACTCATCTGTTTTGGGGGGCAGTTGGTGCATGTGTTCGCACGGTTGGTCGGTGGCAGGAAAAGCGCACTTCGGGGAGGGGTTGGAGCGGGCATGGGGCAGCAGCCCTCTGGGCCACGTGGTGGCAGCGGGGCGCCCGGCTGCCCCGCCAGCAGCCCGTGTGGCCACCTTGGCCTGCATCCGAGACTTGGAGAAACACTTAATCCCAGGCTGGAGGGAAGTGCTCTGTGCTACTGGTGCAATTTCTCTTTCATCTGGGGCCAGCATGTGTTCTAACCCCGAAATAGCCTCCTGGTCTGAACCCATGTGGCTCCAGGTTTATTTATACCCATCACACTGAGGAGAGTCCCTGTCCCCTGGCTTTCTCGGGGGAACAGCTGTGGACAGACAGACACACAGGACAAGGCAGGCCACGGTTGAGACCGTGATCCCCAAGTCCTCTGTCTTCTGTCCTGGGCCGCCCCACGGGGACCGCTGGGGCACGAGAGGTGGCAGGACACAGCTCTGAGGTCTCGGCGTTTCTCCTGCCCCCTCAGAAGGAGGGGGTTTCTGGGCAGCAGGTTGTTCCCCGGGAGACTCAGCCTGTGGCCCCTGTGTGCAGCTTGTAGCTGTGGCCTCAGCATTGTCCTGCGGAGGCAGAGGCTAGAGACCCGGTGGCCTTGTTCTCCCTTGTGGTGGGGAAGGGGTGCATTCCCGGCCACGACTGTTCTCGAAGCCCTTGCTGAGAAAGCATTCTGGGCCAGGGTCTGGGTTTGGGTGAGAAGGTTATTAGGCTCTTGAAGAGCCATCCACATGTGATCTTTCAGGCAACTGGGGGCATGACGCAAGGCTGGAGGGCGCCCATGATTGACGCGCTGTGTCGCCACCAAGGAGCTTTCTGTTTGTGTCCTGGAGATTCTAAGTCTTTCCCTTTCTGGTGCTGTTTCTTCCTCTGCCCATCCCTGCATCTACTTCTGTGGCTAGGTATGTTTCTCTGTGTGTCTCTGTGCCTGTGTCTCTGAGCTCCTCAGTATCTTGCTGATATTCTGGGTCCATGTGTGTCCCTATCTCACTATTGCTCTGACTCTGTGTCTCTCTGGCTAGTATTTTCTTTTTCTTAGTTGGCTCTCTCAATCTATGTATCTCTGTTTATCTCTGTCTTTCTGTGTCTCTGTCTGTCTCTTTCTCTGTCTCTGTTTCTCATTCTCTCTTTGGTCTAATCCAGAGACCTTGGCATGGGGACATGGGTGACTCAGGACTGGTCGTGACTGGAAACCACAGGGAAACCAGCCAGGGCTGGTCTGTCTGATGGGGAAAGATCAGTTTACTTCCTGAAGAAGCCTGGGCATACCCTCTGTCCAGCCGCTTCTGTGTTGCCCACCCCATGGACCCTTGGGAGAACTTTGGTCCCGGTCACCCCCATGATGGCTCCCCCTGCCCAATCATGGGGCTGTTCTTGGGCTGTGCAGAGCAGCTCTATGCTCTAGACTCTAGACTGGTTCAAACCTAACAGGGAAGAAAAGATGCATAAGACAATCCAGTCTCAAGAGATGCTTTGGATTTATGTGCAACCAATTAATAAATCAAATATACAGAACATTTGAGTAGTTTCACTCGATCCCTAAATGTCTAGATGGTCACAAACAATCCGAAAGATCTTACTGGGAAAACTTTATATTTGGGGGTCACTTATACTTGATGCAAAGGTGGCCTTCACCTTTACCTGTGCATTTAGGGGCTGTGGGGACTGGCATGTCCACTGGGGAGCAGCCCCTGTGCCCCAAAGACCTAGGGACCCCAACGGTAGCCAAGGGGGCCGAGGACCAAGATCTGTCTCTGCCGCACCTGGTTCACACCGCCCACTACCCCCACCCCGTTAGGTTAGACACGCAGACTCCCATCAGCCTAGAGCTGCACCGTCTGGCCTGAGACACCCGACTGAGTGCTTTCCTCTCCAGACATGTCCCTAGGTGGTCACAGAAATAATGACATCAAGGAGAGGGCTGGGACAGGTGACAGTGTGTCTGCAGGGGCAGATCGTGGGCAGAGCGCCAGGGCCGCTGGCATTTGGGAGGGGCTTCACCCCGGAGGGGGCAGCTGACCAGGTTCTAGGCTTAGATAAAGCAGGAAGGCCCTGCCAGGGGAACAGGTATGGAGTGTGTGCAGGAGGGAGGCGGAGGGAGCAGCCCGCGGCCGGTGAGATCAGACTCAGGGCACGGAAGGTGCTTGAGCAGCGGGTGCCGTGAACAAAACGAGTAGGAAGAGAAGCCGGCATGGGATCCATGGGCCGGGTGGGAGGAAAGACAGGCAGCCAGACGACAGACTGCCACGTGAGGCCTTCGTGAGCAGGAGCCGATCTGAGGAGGCTCCATCCGCACAGATGGAGTGCTGGCTTGGCTGTGTGCACACACGTGTGTGTAAGTGTGTGGTGGTGTAGCACTCCTAAACCCAGTTCCCACCTGTGGCCGGCCCCTCCCCTCGGCGCCTCTCACGAATCCTTCCCTCTGCGAGCCCACGGGGAGGGCCGGAGAAGACAGGGAGAGGTTTCCTAAGCGGGGAAGGGGAGAGGAGTTTGGGGAGGCGGCCTAACCTACATCCTCTCTTCCCCCGTGGAGGCGAGGGCTTTAGAGGCTCCAGCAAATCCCCTCCTGCCTGTCTATGCATCGGGTTGGTCGCGCTGGCCCCCCAGCGACTCGGTTGTCCACCAGCAGAACGGCTACGCCACAGGCGATCCAGCCCCACGGTGGACTGAAAAGAATCCGCTGGGGAGCCCTGCAGCTGCGGGCCCGTCTACAGATGGTGAATGGGGAGACAGAGGACGCGCCCCGGAAAGCACCCCCGGAGGGCTCCTGCCTGTGAAGGGCCAGAACCGCGCAAGCATTCCCGGCGGTGGAAGGCGCGTCGGTGGTAACTCGGGAGAGGAGGGAGAGGAGGGGGGGCCCGGGAGGGCAGGAGAGCTTCCCGGGGAGAGGGAAGTACGCTGCGTCTTGACGGGGCCGGTGTTACACGGTGCAAACACCTGCCCAAACTCACGGAGTTGAAACTTTAAGATCTACTTTACTGTATGTGAATTCGAATTCCGTTAAGAAAAAAATAGGCTACCGATGATTAAAAAGAAAAAGAAAAGGAAAGCGAAGAGGGGAAAGGAGGGGAGCAGAGAGTAGAATGTGGCTTGGCTTCTCAAGGGTCCACTCAGGGTAAACTGAGGCATCCACCAAACCTAAAAGCAAGCCTGACAAACTCGACGCCCCACTCGGCCACCGTGGCTGTCTGGACCGGTGGGTGCAGGCCAGGGAGGGAGGACCCTGAAGATCGCGCTCCTCGCCTGCCGCCCCGGCTGCCTGGCCCTGGCTTGGTGTCGCCCGTGGGCAGAGCCTCCCTGGCTTCAGCAGGAGGCATCCTGATTTGGGGTCAGATCGCCCCGTTTTTCATGTCCGCGGCTATAGTACTGACAGCCCACTGCTGCCCGAAAGCCTTACTGCTAATGTCATCACTTAAGATACATTCTCTACCCGGGGCACCTGGTGGCTTACTCGGTTGGGCGTCCGACTCTTGATTCCACCTCGGGTCATGGGCCCAGGTTCCTGGGATTGAGCCCCGCTCAGCGGGGAGTCTGCTTGAAATTCTCTCTCCCTCTGCCTCTCCCCCTGCTTACGTGCTCTCTCGCTCTCTCTCTCAAAAGACAGATTTTGTATGTGTATGATCTCCTGTATTCCTATAATACTTTTTTCTTAAATTTTTTTCTATTTCTAGCCTAGATGGTGAGCTTTTCCGAATTGTTGCAAATCTCCAAAACTTTTTCCCAATGTGTTGATTGAAAAAGGTCCGCACTGAAGCAGCCCCGCCTCAGCTGCCCATCATGCAGTGGGCCTCACAAAACCCCTCAGCTGTTGCCCACTAACCGCCTCATCTTAAAAGTCTGGTCCTTGGAGCGTTTCCGTTGGCGACAGGACTGCGGGGGATTCTGGTGCCTTTGGGGCGCACACACCGCCATCTCCTGACATTCCCTGGGTCAAACACGTGGCCGAGCATCTGGGCCGAGGCGGTAAGAGGCCATCGTGGGCCAAGACGGGAAAGGTCGAGTGGGAAGGACGTGTAAGAGAGAACATCCTCTCTCAGATCGGACGTGTGTTTCCTCTGCTGTGGTTTGGGAGAAGGGGCCAAGGTTCAGGTTTGGCTGGAATGCCAGCCCCCCGGGACACCTGTGTGAGGAGAGCCCCACGGAGGCTTCCCTGGAAAACAGCACCCAGCACCCCCTCCCCCCATCAGGGTATCCCAATGTTATGCCACAGCCAGGACCCTGTGCCCCCACTCACCCCAAGGCTGGAAGTTGTTGGGCCCCCCTCCCTCTCTCCCCTCAGGCACCATGGTTCCCATGCTGGCTCCAGGAAGAGGTCAGGTGGTGGCTCCCTACCCCTCCGCCTCCTTGCCTAGAAAACCGGTGTCACAGAAGCTGTGGGGACTAAGGGAGGCCATGTCTACAGAGGCAGCAGTGGGTGTTAGCAGCAGAGGGAGTGTTCGGACAGCATGAAATCCGAACTGAGGCTGCTCATGACAGGCGCCACCCCAAGTGGGGTCGGGCATGGGAAGGCCCCATTCCCCGCTGCCCACTGAGCACCACCAGAGTCCTTCAGGGCTGCCCCCGTCCCAGGCGGGCCCAATGGCGAGAGCTCACGGGCTAGAGGGAGCCAGTGTGGTGAGATTCCGGGAAAGTTATTTAACTTCTCTGTGCCTCAGTTTTTTCTTCTCTAAAATGGGATAAGAACCCCACCTACCTTACAGGGAGGCTGTGGTGATTACATGGTTAATGTATGTAAAGCACTCCCAGGCCTAGCCCATAAATGCTTGCTAAGGAGGCGTTTCCCTGCTGGGAAAACAACTTAAGGCCAATCACAGAAGGATGTTGGTAAATCTATAAGTAAAACCTGAGTATTCATTCTTAATTTGAGTCACTGCAGGTTAATAATGTAGAGATTTTGCCCTCAAAGAGAATGTGGGCACAAATCCCAGCTGAACCACACACCACCCGTGGCCAGCTGGAGTATTGTTCTAGCCTTCTCTCCAGCCCTCCCTCCCTCATCCAGTGGGACCTGCTCCCCCCACTCCTCCTAGGTCACGGGACTTACTTTGGCCAATAGGCTGTTGGCAGACATGGTACAAGCCAGAGTCTGAGTTGTGTGTGCACAGTGGGGCTTACTCACTTGCAGGGTTGCTCTTGCCATGGGAAAAATGTGTCCTTGCCTTCTAGGGAGGCAGGGACAATGACATTTTAGAGACCCTTACGTAAATTATCTCCTTTAATTCCTACCACTCTCCGAGGAGAGTGTCTGGTCATCCTCTTTGGCAGGTGAGGAAACTGAGGCCCCACTTGGGTCCCAGGATTGTTTTCTCCAACCACACCCCTGGTTGGCGGCACCAGCAGACATCACCCCTCTGGACTCAAGGCAGAACTTGGGATTCGAGCTTCCCTTGAGCAGGAGTTTCTCCAGGATCAGACTCTCCGTTGAAAAACCCCATCCCCTCCAGTAGGCGTGAGTAGGTTCCAGAGCAGCAAAGAGGGTGCCTGCATTTTCCTGCTCAGGCAGACAGAGGCATGGAACAGGTTCTCTCAGAAAGAAAACATTTGCCCCAGTGAATCTAATTAAGTGTGGTTAGTGTCTGGAGGGGATGAGCTGCTCCTGACTGTCACTGGGAGGTTTCGAAGTTGACAGTTGATGGAAGATAATTTCTTGAAGAGGCCAGAGCCTTTAAATGCTGCCTCTAGGAGGCCTCTGGTCTCTAGAGAGGAGAGACCATGCTTGTCCGCTGCTGGAGGAGGAGAGAGGGGGTGTGGACAGAAGTCCTGGGGTCAGGGAGTGTCCAGGGGCCCTGAATCCGATTCCTCACCAGTCAGCTTGTCCCCGAGTCCAGTGAAACTCCCAGCCTTTGAGGGTGGCAATGGCGGGGGAGAAGGGGAGGACTCCGATAGAGAAGTGACAGAGGGGACACTGAGGCAGGAAGTGGCTGAAGACAGATTTCACTGCCACGACCAACTGGCCCCATTCTCAGCCACGTCCAGGAGGGCGGGGAGTTGAAACCGCTTCAAGGCAAAGTGCCCACATGAAAGTTGTTTTTTCCCAAGCCCCTGATGTGCTACAGACCTTCATCCTATCCCTTTCTCATTGTGACCCCTGCCGGTATGTATTCACTGATGGAGAAAGCCAGGCTCAGTGAGATTAAATGACTTGACCAAGGTCACCCCACTGACTCTCACATCCGGGTGTGTGTGTGACTTCAGAGCCATGTTCTTTGGGGAAAGTGGGATTGAGTTCCTGTCTCTGCCCTGCTTCTAGACTTAAAGCATATGTGGGACTCCTGGCCTGGCTTGTGTTGGGATAAAGAACATGATACCTTATGTATTTGGCATTAGAGGTTCTGGTATTCTTCAAGCCTGTTTGCTAGAGCTCCGTAGTTGAAGCATTTTGATTTCTGTAATTGTCCATGAGTTGAGGTGAAAATTGCTCTCAAATGCATGCCATCTGTTGTGGTCTTGTTGAGGTACATAGGAAGCATGGTTCAGTCTTTTCTGGGGGCTTCTGGAAAGGGTTAGGAAGGGCGCTCAGCTGCAGTGGAACAGATGTCCTCTGGATTGCTGACAGGAACTGGATTGGTCATCCGGCACTGGACGGCGGCATCTTCGGCTTTGTGGGGTGCCTCTCCAGTCTCACCCCCACGGCCCTCCTGGCGGCTGTATCTCCAGCTGCCGTCAAAGGCCATCTCCATGCCTTCCACAGCGCTGTGGACAGGACGCAATGTGGCCAGACCTTTAGGTGGGTGTGAAATGTGTTTTGAAACATGTGAGGCAATGGCTGATGGTCCTCCTCTGGGGACTTTATGACGCTTACAGATGACTGTCGCTCCTCCATGTCCTGTCTGCTTTCTTCCCCACTCTGTTGTGTTACCGTCTGCGTCGCTGCATATATTACATGCAGCTGAGTGAAGGTTTGTGCATGATGGTGGAGTAATGTTAACGAGCGTCCGGGGCTGGGGGTGGGCAGAGGAAGTCCAGTCCGTGCGTCCAAGGCCGTTTAAGAGCCTGTATATCAGGGTAATTAGCAACTCTATTTGCAACAGCCGCAAACTACCAACAGCCTGAATGTCCTTCAGTGGATGAGTGGATAAACAAACTGTTACATCCACACCTTGGAATTCTTACGCAGCAACAAAGGGAGCGAGCGATTGTTCTACACTCCTTGGATGGTGGCAGGAGCATTAGGGCTGAGGGGGCAGAGCCAGTCCCTGAGGGGGTCACACACCGATTCAGTTTACAGAACACTCTCAGATGAGAAGGTGGCAGTAATGGAGGACAGGGCACCAGGGGTTCGGGTGACAGGGAGGCCGCAACTGGAGAGAGGCCAGGGGGAGTCCTCAGGTGTCCTGACTGCGGCACGGCTCTGTGAATCTGTACGTGGGGCCACGTTTCACGGAAACACTCACACTCTCGCACACACGCACGAGTGCATGTGAAAAGGGGTGGAGTCTGAGTAAGATCTGCAGCGCACTTGATAGTAATGTACCAACATCAATTTCCTGGTCATGAGAACTGGTCTCTGGGCAGGAAGACGTTCTCATTGGAGGAAGCCGGGTGAGCGGTGATAGGAACTCTGCACACTAATCTGGCAATTTTTTAAAAAAGATTTTATTTGTCAGAGAGGGAGAGCAAGGGCACACAAGCAGGGGGAGCGGTGGGCTCCCCGCTAAGCAGGGAGCCCGATGCGGGGCTCAATCCCAGGACCCTGGGATCATGACCTGAGCCAAAGGCAGACACTTAATAATTGAGCTACCAGGTGTCCCTATTTTGGCAATTTCTATGTGACTCTAACATTATTTCAAAATAAAAAGGTAAATTTCTGCTTTTTTTTTTTTTTTTTTTAAACCTGTGTAAGAGGGGTGCCTGGGTGGCTCAGGTTGAGTCAGTTGAGTCTGGCTCTTGATTTTGATTCAGGGCATGAGATCGAGCCCCTCATCGCGCTCTGCACTCAGTGTGAAGACTGCTTAAGGATCTTCCTCTCTGTCTGCCACCCTCTGACCCCTTCTCCCCGCCCAAAAAAAAGCCTATGTAAGAGAGCCAGTAGAAACCTTGGTTCCCAATTATCTCTCCCATCTTTCTACCCAACTGTGAACTTTCCATTTATGTATAATGTTGAAACATAAAATCACTTTTTCCAAGTTCTTCTTTCTGGTTTACTATTATCATAATTATAACCATAATTATTATTCATCATGACTTTTTCTGAGCTCTTTCATTTACCCAAACCAATGACCCAGATTTGTAACATCTATGAGACCAGAGGAGGCTGGGGTAGGGAGGGGGCTGGCAAGAATGGTGACATTGGACTGTCACCGCCATAAAGACACATCTGATATTTTTCTTCCCCGCCACCTCTTCCCTAGTGCCTAGAATAGTGTCTGAAATGGTCAGTAGATACTTGTTGAATGCATGTGTGCTGGTCTAGAGGTATGTATCCCCACGACTCTAGTAGGATCTGCAGGTGTCCTTTTCTTGGGTACTCACAACTATTTTTGACTATTTGGAGATGGAATACAGTTCTATTGAGTGAAAAAGGGAAAGGGAGGGAGGGGGGACAAGGTGGGGGAGGAGAAGAGGGTATTTGCTGAACATAGTGCAGAACGTTCTCTCAGGCCTCTTCCCAGGCAACCCGCGCTCCCACTGACTGGCAGCAACCACTCTCTAATGTCTGTCACCAGAGACTCATTTTTATCTTTCCTTGAGCTTTATCAAAATGGAATCCTAGTAGGTGTTCCTCCTTGTCTGGTTTTTGTAGCTGACCCTTCTGTCTGTGAGCTGCATCCACGTTGTGTGTAGCAAGAGCTCATTTTGTCCTGCCGAGCACCTTCCCGCTGTATGGCTGTTCCGCCGTTTTCTGGTCCATTCACCTGGCGATGGACGGGAGTTGTTTCCGGCTTGGGGCTGCGACGAACAAGGCTGCTCTGAGTGCCCGTGTGTGTCCTTTTTGAGACGTGTATTTCATTTTGCTTGACTAAATACCTGGGAGTGTGATTGTTAGTGGGTATGTTTGACTTTATTAGGAGCTGCTGAACTGTCTTGCAAAGCCGCTGCACCATTTTAATCCCATTAGAAATCAGGAGTTCTAGTTCCTCCACCATTTGCCACCCCCTCCCTCCCCCGCCCGGATCAGGAACAGAACGGATTGTAGACTCCCTCCCTGCGGGCTGATCCCCTCTCCCCCTCCCTTCTCCCTGCTGCGGCTATTTGTGTAGTGCCCGAATCCCATGCTCTGGAGGGATGGCGAGTAGCGCCTGCACCCTGAGCTCTGGGAGTCCCCAGTCTAGACTCCTACAGGTGATTTCTGTCCAGTTACACCCTCTCATTTCATCCATGAGGAGACAAGACTGGCCCAAGTTCACCCAGGGAGAAGCAACGCCAGGGCAGAAACTCGGAGTCTTATTTCCAGCTCCTGCTCCTTCCTGACACCAGAAAGTTCTCTCTAGGCTCGTCTTTCCTTTTATCCCCGCCTCTCTGCCTTTGCTCATGCCGTTCTCCTATTGTAGTGCCAGTCTCCCTAGTTCCCATCTGCCATAGCCTGGCTCTTCCGAGGTGATTCCTCAAATCTGAGCTTTGAACCTCAGGTCTGAACCACGAATTTTCTAGAAGCCTTCACTTCCAACAAACACAAATCCAGAGTGGGAAGAAGGTTCCAGAGAGGCCTCGGAGTCCTCAGACCTTGCTGTGGGGGCCCTTGCTGAGGGCCTTCCCCAACAGGGAACTTTCCCTGTTTCCTCCCTGCTCAGGACCTCCCCTCTGCACACGCTGCTGCTCCTGCTGTCCAGAATACCTCCCTCTAAAACTGCCTGGTCAACTCCAAGTTCCAGCTCCTTCCTTGGGCAAGTCTACCTGCTACGCCTTCTTCCTGGTTTAGGGCACATCCCTCCTCTACTCTTGAGTCTGCTTTTTCCAGATTCACAAGTTGTCATTCTTGGTCTTGCCCCCCTACCCCATGTATATCACCTGGCAAGTTCCCCAAGGTCAGTCCCTTGGCTGGGTTGGGTATGTGGCCCTTGGGATGCACCATAGCCCACCACCCATGGGTTCCTAGTAAAGGGCTTGTGTGGCCTGTCATGTCCATGTAAAGGGCAGTGAAGTTTATACCGTAGAAAATGTAGTTTTTGTGGCCCTTCCTCATGGCCAGCAGTTGGGGGTGGACAGGCCAGTGTCTCCTGGGGATTTGCCATGAGTCCTGCCCCTTCCTTCCTTTAACTCACCTGCTCCTCACACAAGTCCTGAGAGGCAGGGAATGTATTCCATTCCCAGGTAAGATAATGGAGGTCCAGAGAGGTTGTGCAAGTTATTCAAGGGCACACAGCTTATGTGGGGCAGAGGGCCTTCTTGAACCCAGATCCATTGTCTGCACAATCCCATATTCCTGACTTCACACACCTTTTCCATGGAGAGGCTCCTTGTTCTGGGTTCATAATAGGATATTTGCACAAAGTATGGTGCATGGACCAAAATTAGATCTGTACAGGAAAATCTAGGTCACTCACTGAAGGCTGATATGTCTCTTTGAAGAAAAGGGTCCATGTCTCTAGGGTGACTTTGGTCATAGACGTCAATGAGCGGGCTCACAGTTATGGGGCTCTTTCCTAGGTGTTTCTGAGAAAAGACGTCCAGGTACAGAAGTTGTTTTTGCAACCTCTCAGAGCTCAGGGAACATCAGCAAAGAGATGGGGAAGACCAGAACTTTCCTGGGGGTGCGGGCAAGGTGAGAGAGAAGAGGTGGTCTCGGGGGGTGAGGCCAGGATATTTCATGGCAGGTACTAAGATGCCTGCTCCTTCTCCAATGTTCAAGTGAATTGATCGCCATTGCCACCTAGCTGAAATTTTGTCCAAAGAGCGTACTGGGAAAAGAACTTGCAAAATCCCTCTCAGATGGAAACTTAGAGCCAGGATGTCTCTCCTCCAACCCCAGTCTGGAATTTGCTTTGGAAGCCACCCTCCTGGGCCTCCAGGTGCTCCTTCTGCTCCTGGACATCTGACCAGGCCTCACTTCTTTGGCTAGGAGTTCATCTGGATCTGTCGTGGGTTAAAAGCCACTTCTTCTCATTGCATCTTTCCCTGAATGATAGCTGTGGCTTTGAGTAGCTCTCTTCTTGGCTGAATGAAGTCTTCCAAGACATGTGGCCCCTTAGCTCTGTACACTCTTACAGAGTTGGATAAGATTATGGCCATTTCTTTGAGGAATCCTCTGAATTTTTAAACTGTAGGCACTGACCCAGTAGTGGGTCACGGGATTAATTTAGTGGGTCACGCCCACCACTAATAAAATAAGATAGAAGGTATCAGAATCAGAAGGCCTCACATGTAGCATGAGAAGTTTGTTTCGTGAACTTTCTATTTCAGTTGCATGCGTTGAGTGTGAGTGTGGGAGTCCAGAGTGGGCAGAGGCAGCTGACTGGCCACCAGATCCATGCTCTCCTCCCACAGAATTTGTGTGGCCCTTTGGGGAGTCAGGGTAGCGCCCTGCTAGGAATGACTATTCCTAGACTCTTGCCTCTAGGTGGGGACCCTGGCTGACTTGCTCTCACCAGTAGAACGTGATTGAAAATGACGTTCTGGGTCAAGATGGCTGGGTTCATGGATCACTCTGGAGGAGAGCCACCCACAAACCATGAAACCTTGCATTTGCAGTTATGTGAGTGAGAAATGAACTTTTCTTTTGTTAAGTCACTGACATCCTGGGGCCTGAGTTACAGGCCCTAAGGTTATCCTGTGTCGTATGCTGTAAAATGTTTTTTTTAATGTGGATTATGGTCAAAACTTGAATAAAGTACCTGATCTAATCTAAACTCCTTTATTTTTCACATGGAGAAACCAAGTGTTGGAAACTGAGGGGCTCCCCAAAGTCTTCTGAATGAGTCGGGGCCAAACCTGCCTAAGCAGGAGGATGAACGCTTGGCCTGGGTGGGTTTTGTGTCTTAATGGAGCAGAGCTGATTGTGGGAGCTGTGGACTCCTGGGACAGTGCTCCTCCCACACCCATGCACACCTGGGGTCATGGCGCTGACATTTGCGCTCTGCTACTGGGGACCTCTGCCCACAGCTGGGGACAGGAAGGGTGAACTCTGCCTGGCCTGCTGAACTCTCACCTGGCTTCTGCTTAGGCTCTGTGGTTAACATCTCTGTGGCACACCGACAGACTTTCTCTGAAAGTCAGTTTCTCTGAATCTCTGAGGCGCAGGATTCTGAGAAACCCAGCAGCAGCCTGGCCGCCACCACCAGAGCACTAGGTGAGTCACCCACACACGCCCAGGAATGACATCTCCAAATTTCACCACACAGTGAGTTTGGGACCTGGTGTGGACGCAGACACGGGCAGGTGGGACCACATGGAGGCCCCTGTGCTCAGGCATCCTGCAGACCAGTGGAGCCTGGCCACCGTGGGTGCTCGAGGCCACCCTCAGACCTGGGGGGGAAGGGAGCAGGGCTTGTGCCTTCCCCATCGCCTATCCCTGTAGGGTTATTGTAAGAGTTAATAATGCAAGTGGCAGCTGGACCCAGTACTTGGCACTTCAAAGACTTGATTCTACTTGCAACACCCCTGAGAGGCGGCCATGCTTGGCCTTCCCCCTAGCGTGTTACAGACCAGGAAGTGGAGGTTCTCAGAGCTCCCTTGTCATACTCAAAAACTCCTCTTAATTGGCTGAGAGTGGGCTGGTGTCCTGGCATTTTGAGAGTTAACACAGGCAGGGCTCAGGGTCCTAGAGTCTGAGAGCATTAACTCTCCTCTGAATGAGTGGGGGTTGGGCAGGAGTAGTGACACTGGCCTCCATCTCCCTCTAGTCTGTCAGAGCTGGCTCTGGCTCTTTCCCTAGGATTAATGTTTGTGGGAATGAAAGCAAAGGATGACAAAGAGGCTTAGGAAAAACCTAGAACAGGCTGGGTCTCAAAATCTGGGGGGAAAAGGGTTTCCCAGCCTCCCAACTCCTGCATTCCCCCGGCTGCTTGGGTCATCTACTCAGCTTTTCCTCCTCCATACACCGCTCCTAGGTCATCACCCACACCCAGTGGTCCAAGCTCCGTCCCTGCAAGGGAAGTGTGGTCCAGCGGTGTCCCTGCCCAGGGGGTAAAGGAACTGGAGTTTCTGCTCCATCATTCTCATCTGAAATTACATCCTTCCTTCAGTCACAAGGGCAATGCATTGAGTAAGAAGGTGTTGCTTAGCTCCCCCACCGGACCCCAGGCTCCCCGAAGACAGGGATCTTATGTATCTTGTTCACTGTACTTCTATAGTAAGTGCTCAGTAAATATGGGTGAATGAATTGCTAAAATTCCCTCTTCAAGGAGGGAAATGCAAGTTCTGGGCTTAGAGGGCTGGGAAAGAAGGGTGATCCCAAGTTGAAGGAGTTTAGAGGCGAGGAGTCCTGCTGTTAGGGAACCTGGACTGGATCCTGACCGGAGAACCAAGCAGCACGTGGAGACCTTGGAGGATCGGAGGTTTATTTAAGCTGGTGGGCTCAGAGGAGAGTAATCTCCCAAGGTCTGAACCCTGAGCACAAAGCGGGTAGTTTATACACTATCTGTGGGGCTCTTGTGCCTGGGGCCAGCAGGGCAGGAGGGAAAACCTGGAGTGGTCCGGGGGCCAGGACTGGGATTCCCCTGCTGGATTGGTCAGCCACCTTAGAATAGATTTCCCTTATCATTCCCAGCTTTGATGCCCCTTTAAACACCTAGTTTAGAGAGCATCATCTTTATTTTTCGAGGGGCAGTAGTAAGGAGCAACTGGAGTCTGATCTTGGCAATTTGAGCAGTGATAAACCTAATAAGGTCACTAAGAATACAAGGGCCAAATGCTACTGTGAGGAGGAGCATGAGAAGGGGGCTGAGGAGGGGGGAGAACCAAGGGAACCATTGTGAGAGGGAATCCCATCAAGTTGCCTGTTGGAGTGCCTCCCACCAGTGATTTACTTGTTCCTGTAACTGGGTTAGAGTTTCTTGGATCACCCCTGACTCATTAGTATAGAAAGATCATTCTTCCTCTGAGAAGAGGCAGAGTCCCCCTTGCACAGCCGTGAGCAAGTTAAGCCCACACCTGTTTTGGAGGACCACTGAGGCCAGCGAATCAAATTGGTGCTGCAGGGCCAGGGCTGACTGAGTGAGGGCAGAAAAGTCCGCCGTGAGTTGTTGAGTTAGCCCCTGGTACTGAACCTGTGACATCCCGACACTGGTGGTGCTGAGGGCAGCTCAGGACCCGGCCAGCAGGTTCATGAGCAGGGGAATGGCTGCGGGGGGAGCATCGGGGAGTCTAGGAGGTCTCCATATGAGCAGAGCATTGCTCCCGGGGAGGACAGAAAGATCGGATAAGAGACTGATAACTGTGCATGATTGACTGTATGGGGTGAACACTCCTTTTTATTTTATTTTTTATTTTTTATTTTTTCAGTGATCCAAGATTCATTGTTTATGCACCACACCCAGTGCTCCATTTAATATGTGCCCTCTTTAATACCCACCACCAGGCTCACCCCCCCTTCCCCTCCATAACCCTTAGCTTGTTTCTCAGAGTCCACAGTTTCTCATGGTTCTTCTCCCCCTCTGATTTACCCCAATTCACTTTTCCTTTCCTTCCCCTAGAGTCCTCCATTATATTCCTTATGTTCCACAAGTAAGTGAAACCATATGATAATTGACTTTCTCTGCTTGACTTATTTCACTCAGCATAATCTCCTCCAGACCTGTCCATGTTGATACAAAAGTTGGGTATTCATCCTTTCTGATGGAGGTGTAATATTCCATTGTATATATGGACCACATCTTTATCCATTCATCTGGTGAAGGGCATCTAGGCTCTTTCCACAGTTTGGTGATTGTGGACATTGCTTCTGTGAACATTGGGTACACATGGCCCTTCTTTTCACTACATCTGTATCTTTGGGGTAAATACCCAGTGGTGCAATTGCAGGGTCATAGGGTAGCTCTATTTTTAATTTTTTGAGGAAACTTCACACTGTACAGTCCTTGATCACAAGTCAGAAAAGTGTCATTAGGTGAACAGACCCAACTGGGACTCGTGATAGGAGAGGAAGAGTTTCCATACAGTGGTACCAGGGCCTGAGAGGGATATTCTGAGGTCCCTGGTGCTGAGGTGGGAGGTGACACCTAGGTATTGGATGGGAGTGGGCTTCATACAGATCCAAAAAGTCAGATTCTATTGGTGGGTTTGAATGGTTAAGTGCTTGGTGGAAGGTATTAATCATACCTAACAGTTGCGCTATGGATGCTTGCTGTGTGTGGATGGGGGACCAAGGGATATGCCAGGGCGAGTTATTTTCTGCCTGACTCTGGGGTTTGACTGTAAGGCTTGGGGTGAACACTGACTTAATGATAAACTTGGCCATGGGGTTGGTCCCCAAAGAGTGATACTGGCCCCACAAAAGAGTGATTCCCATGGCCCATAAGGTAACACTGGGCTTCAGGACTGAGATGGTGAGAGGAACACGGTCATTGAAACAGGAGGAACTGGTGGCATTGCATGACAGAGAAATCTTGATGTCATTGTGAGGTTTGAGGGTTCACCACCTGTTGGACCATCCCGGGCCATCCCTGGTTCCATTCCCGGCCAAGTCGCCACCCATGACTCACATGCCCAGGCCTGCGAGCAGAACTGAGGCAGGTGTTTGGCTACTGAGGCATAGGGCCCCCACAGATGTAGATATCTACTGGTCAGTAACCTGAGTGAGGGCCATGGTGGGAACACCATCTATGAGGTTTCCAGGAGGTATCAAGAAGTTGGATCCATTGAAGTGGAGGTCAACCTCTGGTGTGTGTCCATCCCAGGTAGAAGAAGCCAGTGGGGGTGCTGGTGTGGGATTGAGGGGGATAAGCTGGAAAGTCCATTTGCCAGTAACAGTGATACAAGAGTTCGGCCCCCTGCTGGGTTGGGTGGGCTAAAGGCAGTAAGAAGGAGCAGCACACCAGGTAGCAGTAGACCAGGACTGACGGGGGTCAGGAAAACCATAGTGAAATGCACTTAGGAGTAGACAGCTGAGGGCCGATAAAAGTGGGGTCCACGACCTTAGTTAAAGGGAGCCATTGTAGCTAACCTTACAACAAATAAGACCTATGCACCAATAAGTGCAGTAATACACCTTAGGGTCACCCAGTAAACAACAATGGCAGGTCTCTGAGGGAAAGTCCAGTCAGAAGGGGCAACAGTTGTAGAGTTCGACCCATAGGATGAGGGATGATATGCTGATGAGAGCTAGGGACCATGGTGAGCAGGTGTCCATTAGTCTCATTGGAGGCGAAGCTGGAGCAAGTCTGTGGGGTTTGACTGGACTTCCCACTGACACGGCTCCTCATCCAAGTGAGGGACTTTTTTTGCTCTGGAGTGTTGGACCCACAGGGTGACACCAGAGACCTTAAGGGCAGTAGGGGTGGTTAGAACAACAGCATGAGGCCCTATTTACTGTGGTTTGGGGGGGGGGTCCCTTTTCCAATCTTTGACCCAGACTGAGTCTCCTGCCTGGAAGGAGTGCACCTGGTACCCTAAGGAGATTGAGGCCCTCTCCATGGTGTACCTTTGTAATTTATTTAGGGTGGCCCCTGGGGCCTGAAGTTGTTTTTCTATCTCCTTATCCCCAATCTGATGTAAGTTTCCCCAGGCATGGGGGAGGCCGTCCATACACTAATTCAAAAGGGGAGAAATCTAGCGTCTCAGGTGTGCAGCAGGCATGCAAGAGGGTTGGGGGTAGCAGATCTGGCCATGGGAAGTTAGTTTCCTGACAAAACAGTTAGTTTCCTGCTAAGGTTCCCATGAGAGTGCAAGTCATTTGCTCTACTTTCCCCGAGTTTTGGGGCTGGTAGGCTGTGTGGAATCTCCAGGTGATGTTGAGAGACTTGGTCAAGACATGTACAATGTCTGCTACAAATGTGGGCCCATTGTCACTATGGATTGTTGATGGCAGGCTGAACCGGGGCACAGTCTCCCACAAGAGGACTTTGGCTACTTCCCAGCTTTGCTCCATCGTGGTTGGGAAGGCTTCAACTCATCCAGAGTACATGCGTATTGTTACTAGGAGATATCTGAACCCCCTGCTTGGCTGCACATCTGTGAAGTCTATTTCTAGATCTTTGAAAGGCGTCACTCCCATCCTCTGGATACCTGGCGGGGGCCACGGTGCAGATGCAGCATTACTTTTAGCACAGGTTATGCATTGCTCACTGGTTGCTCGGCACAGTGCTGGTAGCTGGCTAGGGTAGGAGTGCTTCTGGAGGAGGCAGTTTTTCCTAGATGGGTGAGTTGGTGGTATGCTTTGACTAGATGCCCTCCCATTGCTGTTGGAACGAAGACACGCCATCTGGCATCACCCACCACCCCTTTTCAGTCAGGGTGACCCCCTCAGCCATGGCCCATTCTCTTTCCTTTTTAGTGTAACTGGGTGGAGGGACATTTTTCCGGGGGTGTCAGGGCCATGGTGAGGAAGGGGCTCTGTCCATGTCCTTATTGGCCACAGTCTTGGCCGCCTCATCTGCCAGACGATTTCCCCACACTATGGGTTATCTCCTTTCTGGTGTCCCTTACAGTACAAGACTGCTACTTCTCCTGGAAGCCAGATGGCTTCAAGGAGTTTTAGTATCTCTTCCTTGTTTTTGATGGCTTTCCTGCAGCAGTTAGGAGGTCCCTCTCCTTGTAGATGGCTCCATGCATATGTGCACAGTAGCAAAGGTGTACCGAGAGTCAGTGCGGATGTTGACCCGCCGGCCTTCACTGAGGGTGAGGGCTCGGGCTAAGGCGTATAGTTCAGCCCATTGTGCTGACCATCTAGCAGGTAATGCCTTAGCCTCCAGGACCTTAGTGATTGCGGTGACTGTATAACCCGCTTTCCGGGCATCCTCTTGTAGGTAACTGCTGCCACTGCTGAACAGTGTGAGCTCTGGATTCTTTATGGCTTGTCCCGTAGCTCTGGACGGCTTATGTGGACTTTATCAGTTACTTTGGAGCAGTCGTGGTCTGGTTTCCCCTCTTCTATGGGGAGAAAAGTTGCCAGGTTTAATGTTTTTACCATTTTGAGGGTGACCTGTGGATGGGAGCCCTTGGTATTGTGCTGAGAGCTGGAAAGGAAGCGGTGCCCCGGGTGTTCATGAGGGACCTTGATTTTAAGTTTTTGTCCCAGGGTGAGCTTTTCTGCCTCCTTGCTGAGTAGGACTGTGGCTGCTAGCGCCCTGAGGCTCGGTGGCCATCCTGCTGCCATGGAGTCCAGTTTCTTTGACAGATAGGTGACTGGCCATTGCCAGGGCCCAACAATCNTTTTTTTTTTTTTTTTTTTTTTTTTTTTTTTTTATGTAGGGGACCAATTTTGGGCTAGTCAGGGTAGGAGGTCTTTAGCCCATACTGAAGGCAAGGTGAGCCTGAACTCTGGCGGGCTGCTTGGTTGGGCCTGGGCACAGAATAGCCTCTATTTTTCTTCCCTCGGCATGGTAATTGCTAGTTTTAGAGACCCTGTCTCTTTTTGCCTTGGCTTTAATTGGAGGCTGGTGTGCCTGGTGGCCTCAGAAGTTATTTGAGCCCTAAGCTTGGGGAGTTTGTCTCAGCTCAGGAGGGGGGTCAGGCAATTAGGTACATAAAGAAACTCCTGTTGGACCTTGTGGCCCCTGAGTTTACACTGATGAGCCGGCAAAAGGGCTGTTGTATTGCCCATGTCCCAGTGGCCCCCAAGGATGGTTGCAGTCCTTTTGCTGAAAGGGGCCCCTGAAGAGGTGACAACAGAGTGCTCGGCCCCAGTATCAACCATAGAAGTCGCTGGTTGGCCCTCTTTTATTTTGACCGTGGGCTCATGGGGGCCAAAGAGGAGAGAGCCCGGGCCCCCCTCATTCTGAGTCTATTTCTGCAAGGCCTAGGAGGTCCCCTTCTCAGGGTTCTTCCTTGTAGCAGCTGGGCTTCTGTTGCTTTTTTCAGTTGGGAGATTTGTTTTTTCAGTGCCCCTTTTCTTTACAGTAGGCAAATTGACCCCTGGCCAAGGGACTCTGGGTCTCCCCCTTTTCCGTGGTCGGGACCTCTCCACCTCACAGACCTGCCAACAGGGCCACTCTGAAAACCCTTTCTCAGAATGAACCTTCACCAAAGAGGATAAAATTCAGCTTAATCACAGGAAAATCTGATGTGACGAGAGAAAGAAAACTTGGTTGAAAGGATGGGCACAAGGATGAGAATGGGGAGGGCTCTGACAGGTGGGCTCATGTGTCCAGGCACTGAATCTCAGGGTGACTGTCCACGTCTCTGGGAAATTGCTGAGTCCAGTGTTGACCAAATCTGTCAGGTTCTAGTTGATCTCGGGATTCTCATGTGAAGGTTTAGACTGAACAGAATCAGCAAGACTCCAGTCACCACAAATGCACTTTAGCTCATAAACTCAAAAAAGTAGAGGCCTTCACATGGGTAGCATTCCATGATGGTCTCTATGCAGATGAACGCAATCAGGGCCAAAATCCCTTGGGCGACCTTGAGGCAGCTGAGCACGCCGCACATGTAGTCAGGGTCACAGCACAGGAATTGGCTCACTGGCTTGGTGGTGGGCTGGTATGGGCTGCTGGTGCCCAAGATCATGGAAGTGTTCGAGGCCTTGCCCTTGAAGTTGTCCAGTTCTTTGCCACTCTGCATGCTGCCATCTGGCCCCAGGCCACCTTGCACAGCCAGTCCCTGGTGCCTAGAGCTTGGTGGTCTTAGCAGGGCTGCTGCATCGCTGCTGTTGCCTGCTTGACCACCGTTGGCCAGCCCTGCCACCGCCTCTGCGCCCTCCACCAGCTGTAGCTGTGCTCAGTCTGCTTGGGCTCCGTTCCTGCTGCCTCTGCAGTGGAAAGGGAGGGAGGTGGGAGCTGGTGCTACGTACCAGGAGGGGGCGGATTGAGTGTCCATCCACTGGCTGCTCAGTGGGGTTCCGTGGCTGGGGCTTCTGTCAGTCTTTTTAGGCTGCTTAGATGAGGCAATTAAGACCCTGGTCTGTCTCTGCCTGTTGCAAGCAAATTGCACCCAAGGGGGGAGGGTCCAGGCAGTTCCTAGCCAGGGGTCAGTGTACGGAAACTGGTCCAGGTGTCCTGGTTCTCTGTTTACAATTCACCACACCCAAAGACCCGAAGAACCGTTGGGACATCCAACATCCCTTTTGAAGGCCATCTGATGTTAGAGGTGGGCCACTTTAACTTACATAGGGTTCTTAATTTGCTGGGATGCGTCTTAACTCCAGTCTCCTGAAAACCCCTTCTTGATTTTTTTTTTTTTTTTTTGATCATGGTCTCAATAACCGTAGGTTTTGAAGAGCTTCCACCCATGATGAACAGGGACTCTTTTGTTCACCCTATGTGTTCCTTCCCTGCCTTGGTGGTGCAAAGACAAACGGTGGGTGCCCTCCAAAGGAGAGACCAATCAAATGCCCGTCTGTCCGCCCTCCTGGAGGAGACTTGGGTGCCTCTTAGCTGTAGCGAGTCCGTATAAACCCCGGACTGGTGTCCTGAAGGGCTTGCCATAGACCTTATGCGGTTACCACAGAAACAGGTTGGGGCCCACTCTGACTCTGTAGACCATGGAACCACAAACACAAACAGGCCAGTCATTCACTTATTCATGCATTTACACCACGGAAGGCCCAGACTTGTGGAATTTCTTTTGGAAATTCCTTCCTGTCCCCCCTTTCGGGAGGCTCCTGACCGGAGGGACCTCCCCTGCCCCACCCTCCACCCCAGCAGAGGCCCCGACCTGTGAGACCTCTAGGAGGTCTCTGGGAGGTGATCAGTGTCCCTTCCACCCTGACAGGTGGGCCTGACTGGGTCCTGGGGCCCCAGGCCTTACCGGAATCTGACATCAGGACCAGGTTCTCACCTGCCAAGCCTCCTTGAGTCCGGTGGAATAGCAAAGCCGGGCCAGTCCAGGCGACCGGGCAGGAGACTGCTGAAAATTAGGCAGGGCCTGCCTTCTCCCTAATGACCCTTCATTCCAGCTCTGTCCCGCTGTTGCCCCCAAACTGGTGCCAACAATGGGCCAGCGCAGTTGGGTTTTCCAGTCAGGGAACCAACTGTTATGGAATCTGGACTGGATCCTGATGGAAGAACCAAGTGGTACTTGGAGACCTTAGAGGATCAGAGGTTTATTTGATGCCAGAGGTCTGAGAGTAATTTCCCAAGGTCTGAACCCCGATCACAAAGGGGTTAGTTTGTACACTTTTACTTCTGTATCTGTGCCACTCTAGTGTCCCTGGCTGGTGGGGCAGGAGGGAAAACCTGGAATGGGGTTGGGGCTGGGATTCCCCTGCTTGATTGGTTGGCCACCTTAGAACACGGATTTCCCTTTTCACTGCTAGTCAGGGTATCAGGGAAAGTTACCCATTGCTGCTTTACTACCCACCCCAAAACTCTGTGGCTCAAAACAAAAACAATCCTTTTGTTTGCTCACAATTCTGTGATTTAGGAAGGGTTCAGCTGGTATACCTTGTCTCTGCTCCATAGTGTGAGCTGGGACCAAAGGATCCACTTCCAAGATGGCTCACTCTAAGTTGGCCGCTGGCTGTTGGTTTCACATCGGCCTCTCTGCAGAGATGCTTGGGCTTCCCTTGCACATGATGAATGGGTTCTACCAAAGAGTATACCAAGAGACAGGAAGTAGAAGCTGCCTGTGTTCTTAAGGTCTGGGCCCAGAAACTGGCATGGCATGATGTCCTCCATATTTTACTGTTAAGAAGTCACAGAGCCAAGATTCAAGGGGCTCTTGATGGAAAGCGTGTCAAAGTTTTGGGGCCATGCCTGAAACCATTACAGAAGGCTTCCTGGAGGAGAGGAGTGAGAAGCTACACACACTAAAGGTTTGAATGGCAGCTGTAAGCTCTTCATTCAGTATGGTTGGAACAACCTTGGTCATCTGCAGCATGGCTGAGGCCTTGTTTCAGCTATCTGAGGAAGCCTCCAGTCAATGGGTCTGATGGCTGGCCAGAGCACTTCCTGTCTCACATGTGCTTCTAGAGTGTTGCCTATTTCATCAACAAGTGGAATCTAGTTCCCCTCCCCTTGAAACTGGATGGACTTGTGACTACCTCAGTGAGTAGAATGTGGCAGAAGTGGTGCTGGGGGACTGCCAAGTCTAGGTCATAAAAGGTGCGGTGATGTCCACTTAGTGCTCACTCGATCTCTCTTCTCTCTCTCCAGACACTCACTCTTGGAACCGAGGCACCCTGCTACCAGGAAGCCCAGGCCACGTGAAGAGGCCACCCATAGATGTTCCCGCTGACAGCCCAAGATAAGGTCTTAGCATCAACCATCCAGCATCCAAGTGAGCCTAACTTCAGAGAATCCTCTGAATCCAGCCCCCAGCCTTTGAGTCTTCCATCTGAGGCCCTAGACATCAGAGGTTACCAGTGACAAACCATCTTTACCGTGTTGTCTGCATTCCTGACCCACACAACCCAAAAGCATAGTAAGTGATTACTTCATGCCAACTTCTGGGTGATTGGTTATGTAGCCATAGTAACTGGCACAGTGGACCAAGTGAAATAGAACAGTGGGACTTCTAGAAAGCAATTCCACAGGCAGGAGGAGTTTGGTGGACCCCACTAGAGCAGTCTGGCTACTGAAGCTGGCTTCTGCCACGTATACATTGGAGAGCAAGGGGAGGCGTTTTGGATAGAGAAATCCGCTTGTGTGAGTCTTTGAGCTGGGGAAGGGCCTAGCAGGAGGAAGGCCAGTGGGCTAGAGCGCAGCCCTATGGGGACGGGGTGGGTGGTACAAGTGGCCACCCTTAATCCTGAGCACTTGGAGGAGGCCCCTGGGTCACAGCTACTTCCAGGTGAGGAGGGGAGATGGGGACGCAGAAGAACGAGGCCACTGGTCAGGCCCAGCGAGTAAGGATGAGGCCTCTGCTGTGGTAGGGAGTGGGTAAGAGGGCCTGACCTCGCCATGGGCAAGGACTAGAGGCTATGTGGGAACCAGGGGTTCCTGCCTGGATGGGTACGGGACTAGGACCAGAAGCTGAGGTGGCAGGAGGTGGGGATACCCGTGTTGAGGGATAAGGGTGCCATTGGAAGGGCAGTGTGTGATACGCTCCCTTCTGCAGCATGGTTTTGCTAGCTGTCCTTCATCTGGAAAGATCCCCTGGGGAGGGGACATCTACTGCAGTCCCTTTCCATCTTCACTTACACCCTGTGATGTATCTCTTTATTCCTCTGAGGCTGAGAGACACAGGAGAGCTCCTGCTGCTGGGGGCTTCCTCAGCTATGGCTGCAATGATGTCAGGCCCTCAGGAGCCTGGCCCTCTCTGGCCAGAACTGAACGCTGGGACAGCATGTACCTGGGGAAAAGGTAGCCTGTGTGGTGGCTGTAAGTATGCCTTCTACTTGGATCCTACCTCCTTGCACCTACTGACAGGAAGTGGGCTACCCTCTCTCACAGCAGCAGGAGGAAGGCTGGCACCCTGGGGCTCGCGCGCTGATCTCCCCTCAGAGCCTCCCTAGCTGGAGGGCTTCCCTGGGCTCCCTTGGTCCTGGAACCGTTCCTGGTGTTTCTAGTACAGACACAGGTCTCTTCCCTCCCTTGCCTGGGAGTCTGGGGGCCCTGGTGTGTCCCAGCATCCGCACAGCCTCACACTCTGAGGGCGTCGGGTCACGTCTGCTGAGGGAACAGTGGGCTGATGCTGGATGGATTCTCTGGGTCAGCACGTCAACGACCCGTGCCTCCACGGTCTGTCACCTTTCTGTGAGAAGGGTCCTTTTTCTCACAACAGATGTGCCTCTCAGAGTGCAGACGTTTCTGGTGACACGTGCACACCCTTAAGAGGAAAGAACGCAGTCTGTGACAGAGGCAAATTGCAAAAGGAACGAGGCTGGCAGCAGCTCCTCTAGTGGTGTTGCCAGCCGTGGGGAATGGTCGTGGGCCGGGGTGGCAGCGGGGGTACATGGGAACTCGGTGGGCCGGGGAGCAGCAGCTCACTCAGAGGCTGCCCCAGCCCTGGACGGGACTGGTGAGGTGGTTCCTCTGCAGAGCCGTCTGCAAGGACGGAGGACACACCTCGACTACCCGCAGCCTCTTCCCGCTCGCCCATCGCCCTGGTTGAGGGGAGCCAGGGGCATGGCTTCTGCCTGAAGAAGGGGCCTGGGAAGAAAGATGTATCAGTCTGATTCCCCCGAAAGCCAGCCCTGAGAGCAGCCGAAGAGCGGCTGGTTTCGATGGGAGGAACAAACACCATCCAGGGGCGGAAGGGAGTCAGGAGAGGGAGGTAATCAGCGCCTGAACTTAAGCCTGAGGGAAGCCCCCACTCCATCCCGCACTCACCTCTCCTCAGGCAGAGATGCAGGACAAGCAGGAGGAGGATCCAGAGGTGGTCTTCCCAAGGGCTATGCGTGAGGCACCAACCACACCTGCTCCATAGTCTCTGCTCCCTGCGGCCAGTGCGGGATGCCAGTGTGTGTGGTCGTCACTGGTCCACCACCAGCAGCATGAGTCAGCTGAGGGGGTGCACCAGACCCTCCAACCTTTTCACGACAGAACAGGTGGGTAATAAAGTCCCTTGGGGGCTACGGGCTGTGACCCATGGGAGGGGAAGCCCCTTGTTGGCTGGGGATGGGTCCAGGCACAAATTCTGGCAGTGGCACAAAGGTTACACTGGCCTCATAGTTCTCCCTCAGCCATACAGATCCCCCTCACCTTTCCTAGTATGTCATTTAAGACTTGGAGTGCACTCTGCAGTGCGGTCCTTCGTCGAGTCCCATGTTAGCTGGGTGTACTCGAGGCTGCCGGGGCAAACCCGGTGTGGAGGGGGACGGTGGAGAGAGGGGGGCAAGCCCTTGGCGCCTTGCCCCCAAACGGCTTCTCGGACCAGTAGGTGGAGCAGGGCCCAAACGGGGGAAGGAAGGGACCAGCAGGGTCAGGCGTGAGCCCTAGGTACTGCCTCATGCAGTGACATGGGTGAGGCCGGGTGCCCTGGACAGGTCTCCTCCATGTCCGGCCTGCTCAGCACTGATCCCCCACCTGGAACAAGTCGAGCTAACACTCTCAGTTTCACATTAGTCTTTTATTATAACCGCACCGAATGGGATCACTTTGCCAAAAGGAGAAGTCATTTCTTAAATCAGTATGAGTTACAGCGTAAAGATGAATGAGAACAAAGCAGTAGGATATAAATGGCACAACAGGGTATTCTGTAAGTCAAATGAATTGTGCCATCATGAGACAAATTATTATGACAACTTCTACATCAAAGTGGTCTCAAGCCTGTTTACAGGAACTTTTTCTTTTTAACACTATAAAAAGAGAGCTCCTGAAAGTTAACACGGGGGAAGCAGCAGTGGCCGTGAGAAGGAAGCCCAGCTTGCCAGGTGCTGTCCTGAGCTCACCCCGGCCTCCCCTCCCCGCCCTGCAGACCCCAGAGTCCCTGCTCCAGACACACAGGGGTGGGGCCAGGTGTGTACCCGCAGGGGAGGGGGTGGAATGGCCTGGCAGGCCTCCACGGGACAGCCACTCAGAGGGCCTGCGGGTCGCCCCCCGCCCCCAGCGTGGCTTTTTAACGATCCCAGGGAGCAGCTTCTTAAAGAAACAATAAAAAAAAAAAAAAAGGAAAATCTGAGTCGACTCTGGCAGGTTATCTTATCTATCAATCATTAGCAGACTGTATAACTGCCACTGAGCTTTATATCTGCTCCTCGTCTCTGACAAAGTGGAGGCATCATTCGTGTCCCTGGCGGGCAGTCGGACCTGAAGGACCGATGCATGGGACTGAACTTGGTCAGATGCAGGGAAGGCAACGCACAGGGAGGCTTGGTCTTTTTTTAGTTACACTCACTCTGCAGTTATATTATTTCTTACCAGACTGCAGGTAGCAGTGAGTGTTAGCAGGAGGTCAACTTTGGAAGAATAATCCAGTATAATTAAATGTTTAAAGTATTTTATGACCGCTTGGCATATACAAAAGGTAAGGCAAAGTCATAATTTTCTTTCTCTAACCTGTAGCTCTCATATATAATGCAGAGGTAAATTTTAACTCAAATTTCCAAATTGATAAGAGAGGAATGCATGAAATACAGGTACCTGTATTAAAAAACTGGATGACAATGAAAATTCATTTAAGCTTTATATATATAAAATATATTTAACAGCTAATAATCAAAACAGAGGGTTCCACTGATTATATCTGTTAAAAACAAAAAAGTTTCATATATTCAGGATTTAAAAAAAATGAGCACTTAAACATAAGTACTTGATAAAATAAAAAAAGGAACACATTCTTTAATAGCACTATAACTAATAAAAATGCAAACGATGCTCAACTATGAAGAATAAAAACAAGTCACTTGAAAAGACTGAGTAATACAATCCTCAAACCCCATGGACTATGGGAATTTGAGGGTGGCACTGCCCACATCCCACTCCCCCACCCTTGTGTTTCTTTCTTCCAAGGAGGGAGCGGCTTGTTGGGGAATCACAGAAGCAATGCCTCTGAGAGACCCCTTGGTTCTCATGTGGCACCAACATGGACGCACAGAATGGAGGACCTGCCCCTCGTGTGCTGGAGGACTGGGAGTTTTCAGAGACTGCTGACCACCCAGCCAACTGCAGGCAAGGAGCCTAGAGCCTCGTGGGGGTGGTGGGTGTCTGGTGGCCACGGTGGGCCCAGTGATGCTGGACTGTCAGGGCTCTAGCTCTCAGGGCAAAGGAACTCCTGAAAGCAGATGACTGGGACCCAGATCTCCACGGCCCTTTGCACTTTGTGTCTTGGAGCCCTGGGGAGGGCAGCTCCACACTTCTTACCTTAGAACTGAAAACACTGACAACGCCCTGGACTAGGTCCTCTAAGGGAAAGTAATGGCAACCGTGTGCAGTGGCAAGGCCAGTCACTGTATGGGGACCTTGGGAGCATACAAAGTGTGGTCAAGGTGACGCACGCTGGGCAGTAACTTACCCTATGAGTCACCCCCAGGGGCTGCTGAGCAGACCACTCCACTGGGGAGCCAGAGAACTCATCAGCTTATCTTTGAGTAAGCACGGAAGGCCAAGCAACCCTGTCACCTGAGCAAAAGCAGACTTGGTGTTCATCTTCCATGCTCACGTTCAGAGGTTTTCCTGCTAGAGTCTGAGGACAAACTGTGGAGCTAACTGGAACCCTCTCCCCAGTAGCTGACTCCGAATCATCACTGCTTTCTTGGAGAGCACGTGGGAAATCAGGTCATTGTCATACTGTCTGTAGAGAAATACATGGTGAGCAGTGGGAAGGACTGTAAACAGTGTCTAGTCTTTCACTGGTTCGCGTGAAAGCTTCCACTGCCCAGAGGCCTTGCCATCCTCCGAGGAGAAGCCCTGAGTACCTGTCACTGCAGGGTGGGC
Organism: Ailurus styani; assembly: GCA_002007465.1. Taxonomy (NCBI): domain Eukaryota; kingdom Metazoa; phylum Chordata; class Mammalia; order Carnivora; family Ailuridae; genus Ailurus; species Ailurus styani. The sequence goes on from LNAC01000829.1 coordinate 53,789, forward strand.
ACTGTGGCTATCCCGTTAGAATTCCTGCTTGCACAAAGGACAGGAAAAGGGGCCTCTCTGGGGCCTTTCTTCTTAAGGAGAGACAGCTCATGTGATGCTTTCTGCCTAGCAAGAGTCCATAAGCTGCCAGCTGAAAAGGGGAACTCTCTATTGTGTGCCAAAGCCCAGGAAGGCAACGGGTGGGTCACAGCTGTTTCGGTCCCAGTAGTGGTGCCTGGAACGCGGTGAGCAACTGACCCCGGGCCCTGCAGCTCCTCTGCCTGGCTCCTGGCGAGGGAAGGGGTGTGCAGAAGTCCCGCATGTTCCTGACGTCTGGAGTGTTCTGTGGGAAGCCCTGCTCCCCCAGAAGGAATTCCAGGTCTAATTCCCTGTTACTGCTGCTTTAAGGCCTGCTTAGTAAGTTGGGAGGTCCTAACTCTGGATGGGGTTGAGCATGGGTTTTTCCCTTTACTTTTCAGTTGACAGGTGTAGTCCAGCGCCAAAACTAGAGAAACTACACCAGAAAACCGACTGAGTGATGTCTGTTCCATAGTCAGGGTCACATTTTCCAATTCAAGGAAGTAATATTCTTAGGACTTCAGAAATCCGTGCATCAAAGACTGGCTTAATGTGATCTTGTTTTCTGGTGGTGAAAGATTCTCAAGGGGGAAATACAATCGTCTGAGGAGAGACAGTGATGGCCAAAGTTGATCTGGCCTGAGGTTTGGAAACGTACTCTTTAACAAATGAAAAAATCTAAACCTCATCACACTTAATAGGATTCCTAAGTTTAGACCCTGTTTCTAAAGGTCACTGTAACTTTCTGAGAGGTCAGTGATGGGTTATTTTAGCCTGGAATCCACCAGTTCTAGTCCGTTCTGCTGTATTTGGCTCTGCTGTATGGCTTCCCAAAGGAGGAATACAATAGAGATTTCCAGAGAGAAAGCCTTCCTGATAACAATTTTCCTATGCCTGATGCTCCGAGGGAGGGAAGATTTGAAACCAACTCTTCTTCCTTCTTCTAGTTATAATTAATGGAGTTACCACACCTAATTCTTAGTTGGGGAGAAGGGGATAGAGGGAAAATGATTTGAATTGTGGTTTGGTCTTTTGACAGTGAGCATGATACTGGATACTTAACCCTGGTCTACCTCTGAGCAAAGGTGGGGTGGGATAGGGCCCTGAAAGCCCTGTCTGCATTTTGGGGGAACATCCATCTGTGGGCTCTGTGGCCATGTGCCTCTTTCTAGAGGTTTCCAGGGGGTTGCAATAAGGCCACAGGCATGCTGGGAAAGAAGTGTTGGTTTCAGAGTGGTCTCTACTGGGGGAGCCTCAGCTGGGCCCTGGGGCTGCTGAGGGGGGTGGCCAGTCCCCACAAAGGAGGCCAGGGGCACTATGGTCAGATGTCCAGGGGGCTCACAATGGTGAAGCCAGAGTCCTTGCTGTTGCTGCTGCTGTCCTCGTCAGGGCTGGAGCTGGGGTTGCTGGAGGAAGCTGAGGCAGGGCCCATCAGAGGGTCAGAGAACACCAGAGGGGAGCGGGCCAGGGGCTCGCTTCTCCCAGAGGTGCTTCGGAGGGTGCGAAGAGGCTGGGCTTGGCCTGAGAAGGACCCCTTGGCGCTGCTCCCGTCGTCTTCTTTGGAGACCAGGATGAAGTCGTCTGCGCTCCCTCTGTCCATGAGCCCTGGTGTTTCTGAAGAGGCCTGTGAAGTACAGTCAGAAGGACAGGTGGGTGAGAGAAGACTCCAGTGAAACAAAGAGAACTAAGCAGCAGCCCTGTGAGCTGGGAGCACTTCCCAGAAGTGTAGGCCCTGTTCTCTTCCTTGGAAAGATGTGGGGTCTGGCCCTGCTTCCCTGAAGCCCTGGCACTTCCTGGTGGCATGGGGCCAGTTCCTCTGAAGATGGCTGCTGGGTTCCCAGGGCAATAAGGTAAGCCTCCTGCTTAGTAAGTTAAGAGAGGCCAGCTCAGGAAGTAGGCAGCAGGCTGCAGAGTCCCCATCAGCGTCACGTGGCACCCTGCCATGCACGCCACATGTCTTCCTTGGGCTTTCATGTTCTCACCTGTGACATGGGGACAAGGATAGCATCTCTGACCCAGTGCGTGGTCACTATGCACTGAGATGATGTGTGTGGACCTGCATCGCACAGGACTGGCTCCCTAACGTAAGCCCAGACCTGGAGTGACTACTACCTGCTTAACGAAGAGATTCAGGAGGGCCTAGCATATGTGTCTCCTAACCAGCTCAGCCTAGGGATGCACTTCGGAGCCTCCTGGGACAATGGCGGAAAACATGAAAACCAGGAATAGCAACTGTAAAGTATATGGCAAAAAGCATAAAGACAGAATTGCTTTACTCTCCATTTATTTATTTTCCTTTCTTTGTAGGCAGTTGTGAGTGGCATTTGTTTTTTAACTAAAAAAAGCTGACATCCATGAACACCAGGAAAGGTTTTGGGTTAAGCCCGGAGAAAAAGCTCCTGCCTATCCTGGGGCAGGTATAAAGCTACCGTCTGACAAAGGATGTTCCAAAGCCAGCCTGACAGAAAACGTGTTAACGTAAGCAGACGTCGTGCCCACACCTGCTCAACACCCCCCCCCTGCGTCTACTCTCCCACAGCATGGGGCCTGGCGCCTGAAGTCTGATGAGGTGTACAGAGCCCCGGGGCTGGAGGTGCCCCCTGGGTCCTCTGGCCCCCTGATTGGTATGGCCTAGGCCACCTGTGGGCAGAGCCTGGACAGACAGCTGGCAACACTTCCAAGGGAAATCTGGGCTTCACTCTCTGAACTACATGTTCTTGGTGACATGGGGGTGGGGGGCTCAGGGGCCTCCATCCTCTGACCATTCATCCACTTTTAAGATCTTCATCTGGGAGAAGAGAAAGAGAATTAGCTTTAAGATCACAGTGCTAAAACAACAGGCCTTGAAGCTCCTCATCTCAAAGTTTTAAAGCTGCTTACATTCCAGCAACATATTAATTCTTACAAAGCTGAGACGCAAAACATGGCACTTGGGTGGAAGAGGAGGCGAAAACTGGCACCAGGACAGTTTGGGAGAGAAGGACCATCCTACCATAAGGCGCACCCAGTCGGGGCTGTGCACCCTTGCAGAACCTGGAAGGGATACGTGCCCGGGGCCTGTCCTCCCCTGCATTTGCACACGGGGTGCAGATAAGGCTGGGTGGGACCTCAACTTCAAACTTCTACCTCCAAAGTGTGGCCACTGTTCATGTGACTGTTGTCCTGAACTGTAAACCGTGAAACCCTTGACTTCTCACCCCACACAGGCTCTGGGGCTAGGGTGCTGCTTGGTAGAGCTTATCTGAGAAAAAATGAAAATAGCACATACAGCAGGCCCTATTTTCAGAGCGGTGTCTCTGCTACAGAAATACCATGATAACTGATTTGCCTTTAGCTTAGAATGAACACATTATAAGATGCTGAAGAAGAGAAATATGTTATAAAGCCTGTGCCTGGAAGTAAAGGCTGTTCCTACTGTCACTAATTATCTGACCCATTTCTGGGAAACCAGGGAAGGTGAGTTATAAGTGGTGGGTAACGTTCCGCTCCGCGTTCCCAGATAAACTCATGGACCGACCAAGACAAAGCCCGGTACAGCCTGGGTAACCCTCTCTTCGTTTAGTACCCTCCTCACCTTTACACTGTAGATCACACAACGACTTCTAGATCAGAGGCCTGGTGGCTCGGCCAACGTCCCTAAGCAAATGAAAAGCTTTCCCTCTTCTGGACTCTCACCTAGAACTTTTTCCTAGACACAAAGATGCCTTCTTTCTGAATTTCCATACAACCTTTTAGCTGCTACCTGGTTGTTTGTGTCATTTACAAAAACTTTGGAAATTCCTAGGTCAATCCCCTCTTTTTGCCAAACACAGGCATGTACTATACAATTAAAGAAGTTTTTCAATCTGTCAGTCCTGCCTAAAACTGACCAAGCCCACTTCCCCCAACCCTGCCATTCACCCTGCCTCATTTCTTACCTTTTGTTTAGATCATGGAAGGTGGAAGCAGGTGAGCCCAACCATCGACCAGCTGTTCAGCAGACATGTTCTAGAGTGGGGGAAGTGTTCCCTTGCTATGCTGATACAGTAGCATGCAGCCACATGTGGTTATCAAGCACTTGAAAGGTAGCTAGTGTGATGGAGGAACCGTATTTTTAACTTAATTCTATTGAATCTTAATGAGTCTAAATTTAATTTTAAATAGATATGTGGTTAGTGGCTACTATATTTAGACAATGCAGCTATAGACCATACAGGTAAAAATAGGGGCCCCAACCACTAGTGAGGCTCGTGATAGGAGCTGGTTGACTAATGAATCCAGGGTCCTTTCAAGGTCCTGCCTGCCACTGGTGTAGATTTGGGTCAAGTTCACCAAAAACCTCCCAGAGGAGTAGGTGAAGGACAGACTCTGGAAGGGAGGGACAGAATGTGGCTCTCTGTACAGAATACAATTTTGCACCTGCCATTTTCAGAGCTGGAGAGAAGAGTTGTGAATCCAATGGAAAGAACATTATTAGCCACATCCCCATCAACATGCCAGTGTGGAGCAGGGCACATGCACGTCCACAGAGGAAGAGCTCTACTGAAGTTCCTGACGGGGAAGGGCACTGGCACGGGGACCCTGAGCCACTTGCCCCAAGGTGGGTCAGCCCAGTCCTCTGCATTATCCTTCACACATACTTTAGTGCTAAACCAAGAAAGCAAAGACATTCCTAGCTCAGGGATGAACTATGGCACAACCTACCACAGACCCCATGTGTGGTGATTATACCTCCAGAAAATGTCGCAAAAGCCTGCACTCCCCTCCCCACCAGTCTCTGGTCCTCTCTTTAACTGGAAGCTTGTGAGCAGGGGCTAGACCCCTAACTCCAAACACACAGTGCCCAGCAGAGCAGGCCCTCAGCTCATCTTTGGGAGGCAGGAGGAGAAAAGCCTTCAGAACTCCCACTTGGCACACATGTTCCTGGCCAGAACTAGCCCCAGCCCCACCCCTGTCCCCATAAGCAGTGAGAAAGTAAGTCAGCCAGCTCCAAGCCCTGACCGCCACCCAAGGCTTGGGACAGGTTCCTAAGGAAAGCTGGTGGGTCAGGACTTCCTGCCGGGGGGTGGAGGGGTCCCTGCATGAGTCTAGTCCAGATTCCCACAAGGCTTCAGACACTTGGCTTTCTGTGGGACTTGCTGCTTCATCTGGGATGTCACTTGCCTGTCCTCCCCTGACGAGGAGAGCACTGCTTCCTTATTTTTCCCTTCCTCACATAAAACCTCTTTCAGGAAGACGGGTTCTTATAAACTGCTAACACCCTTGGGGAAGCAGCATGTGCTTGGCAGGAACGAGGGAAAAAAAGCCCTATGATTTGCCCCTTTCCCACTTTTCTCCTTTTCCACTTAACCCTACAGAGGCACAGAGGCACAGAAGGCAGCAGTGGGGTGTCTGGGCACAGAACGGGTTGGCGGCATTGCAGAAGCACATGCAGAGGCAAAAGGCCTCTTGGATGCTGCCCGGGAGCGCGGAGCTCCAGCTCCGGAGCATGTCCCAGCTCGTGTCGTGGCGTCGCACGGCTAGCGCACTGAGCACGTACACGTGGGTCTGCCGGGCCAGTGGGGGCGACAGGTAGTTCTTCTAAATATAAGAACTGGGAAAAACAAGGTTGAAGTATAATCAAGAAGCTTTAAATGTGGCAAACTCATTAGTGTTTTTGAAAGGTCTTTTTCAGTATTAACTTTTATACATTCAACTACAAAAAAAAAATCACGCGCAACTTTAGAATAAAATGGTCAATTAAACATGGGGTGAGCCTAAGCTCAACAATATTTGAATAAAGAGATGATTATTGAAAAATTAAACATCAGTCTAGGGAAGCACAATCTGGAGGAACTGATCAAATCAAACTTGCAGCATTAATGCTGTATCCATGTGGCTAAAGATGCACACTAACAGCTCCATGAAAACCTCCCTTTAAAGTTGGATGAAATTAACCACCTAAAGGTCTCTCTTCTAGAAGAGTACTCTTGGCTGGTGGGAGGGGGGAGGAAGTACTCTTAATATTAAAAGAATTCCCATTCTAAAATATCATTTTGGCTTTTTTTAAATTAAAAAAAATAATTTACAAGCATGTGGATGCTAGTTTGAGAAAGACCCTTAGATGACATTTTGCTAATGTGCATTTTTCAAGATGGGACTTAGTAAGCCATTAAAAAAATATATTCTTAGGGATTTTTCATCCTATCAGATAAAGTATAGTGAGTAAGCATGGTGGAGCTGGAGGCTTGCTGGGTTGGGACAGTTCTGAAAACACGATGCCTGGTGAGCCTGTGCACCTCCTGGGCCTTCACTGTCTCAAAAATAAACAAACAGGACTAATAAGCCCACAAGGAAGTTCCTGGATCCCTTCTCACTGGAAAAATCTGTGTGTCTGCGTTAGAATAAATTACACACAATGTCAACACCTTGAGAGCAGGGGGCAGCAAACTATGGCCAAATCTGGTCTGTGGGCTCTTTCTGTATGGCTCTCAAGCTGAGAATAGCTTATACATTTCTCAAGGTTGTAAAAACAAACACACCAAATACAAAAACAACTATGAGATACAGACCATATGTGGCCCACGAATCCTAGAATATTTACTATCTGATTCTTTAGGCGAGAAAGTTTGCTGACCTCATTCCCTTAGAGGATGGACATTTGAGAGCATGCCTTCTCCATGAAGGCAGAAAAGGCTGCAGCCCAGAGAATTTCACTGAGGACAGCCCCAAGAAAACAGGAACAGCGCCTCTTGTGCTAACGGGGGGCTGGAGGCTCAGTGGGAGGCACCCAACCGAGCTGTGGCACAGGGGTGGCTTTCTAAGGCCCCACAATAGGATCGGCAGGAGGTTCAGGCTAACACTGCTGCATACAGGTCCATAGGTTGTACACTGTACAACTCTAGGAGAGAATGGGCTCCCGTGGGGCACTGTTGCCAGCTACAGAGCACCTCTGATTCAGGCCACCTGTGGTATTTTATAGTTGAACTTTGCACGTGGTAATCTGAAATGACTTCGGGAAAGTTTTTGTTATTCATAAGTGTGAAGACCTCATGTGAATGTGCCCCCACCAAGTTACTGTGACATTGTTCACCAGAGCTCTTATACCTGCTTGGTGGCCCCAGGCATTTGGTCGCTCTGGCCTTGGCCTTGGCCACTGGAGCAGTAGTGGTCATCTGATATGGTGATCTGCTCATTCTCCTCAGCTTCCAGCTGACTCTGGTTGAAACGCAGGGAACCTTTTAGAATGTCTTTGATCTAGTTTTCAAAAAAGAAGAAAATAAGTGAAAGAGATGAATGAGTTTGTTTTGCAATATTACCTAAACCTCTAACATTTAAACTAGACTTACCACTGACCATTTTTTAATAGTATGGATATGACTATATTACCATAAGAAAAGAATAACAAAAAAATCCAACTCTATCAAAGCTATGGACTTACTAATGACCAAGGAAAATTTCAAAGTCTTAATGGCCAGGTTCTTGCAGGGTGTCACACCCTGGGCAGTTCTCTTCTGGCAGGAAGGACCGTTTGCTTACCTACCCAGCCCCACTGGACAGCCCTTAGCTGCCAAAGCATCTGTACCCCCGCTGAGCAGTTAGTAACACAGGCAGCCATGTGAGAGCAGCACATTCTTTTCATTAACATGTATGTTCCACGCAGCCCTCCAAGGGTTGGGGAAACATGGTCCTTGCGGTCTGAGACCTGTCAGAGGGTGGGTGGTGATTATTACTTGTGCGCCAAGGACAGCATGTATTTATGGATGAAGAAGCAAGGGTGGGGACAGAAAACTAGCTTGGGCTGCAAGTTTGTCAAACAGAATCACTAGTAGGAGCAGGAGGTGGGAGGAGGTGGGGAGTCAGGATGGGCTCTGCCCAGGCTAACACCATGGCATGCTATGCCACAGCGTGCCCTGCCCGACAGGCACTAAAAGGATGGCCAGTGGATCGCAAAGTCAGATCAAACGGACATACCTGTTTTAGTCCTGCCAGAGAAACCAGAATTTCATCTTCTTTTTCCAAATTTTCTTGTAATATCACATCTTGAATATTTACTGAAAATAGAAGAATGACGTTTTGTAACTAATGCTCTGAGTATAAACTATCCGCCAGCCATACCATAACTTGCTCGGAAATTTTTCCATCCAATTTCATGGCAAGTATTTCCACCAAGGATGCTCTGCCCAGCTGCAGATGGGGCGGACGTGGACGACAGCAGAGGGGGAGCACTGAGCCCAGCATGCACAGCCTTCCCACCAACATGACACAAACACATCCTTGTAACAACAGATGGGTCTCCACTTCCACTGGGAGACCCAGGAGCCTCCTGCTAACCTCTGATGTGAACGGCCCAGAGCATTCATCCAGCTTCTGGGAGAAGGTGTTTTAGCCTATGCTTCCTACACTGTCTCATGGTTCAGTGATGCTAACTCACCTCTCTCTCTGAACACCAGGCCATCCCAGGTGACTGAAGTTAATAAAGATACCGTCTTTAAAGATTTAAACAGTAAAGCATATTGTCAGTTCAACACAATGGTAAGAATAATGGGACAAACTCATGGCACTACAGGTGCCATCAGACAATAATGCCTAAGGAGTCAGGCTGATGTCACCCGGGATCTTCACAGGAGCTACTTCTCTACGTCCTCCAGGAGGCTCACCCTTCCCGTGAGAAGTCCTCCATCCAGGCCTGATCTGCGGGATCCAGTAACTCAGCTGTGACCGCCAAGCTCAGCACTGCACCAAGCTGCCCACAAGTAGGTCCGACACGCAGTGGTCCTCAGTGCTCCCCCATCTTGCGCCCAAGAGAGGCACACAGCCCTCTCATGGGTAGGGCCTACTGAGCCCGGATTCTCAGGGGAGCTCAGGGGGGAGACAGAGCCCTCTCCCCACCCCAGGGCTGGGCAGGAGAATGTACTGGTGGGGTTGACTAAAACACACTTTAAAAAAGATACCTCTATGCACACCAATTGGAGAATCACTACAATAAGTATGCTGACCCTCCATTAACACCTGCTTTTTGGTTTGTGGCCTTATTTTTATTTTTTTAAAGATTTTATTTATTTATTTCACAGCGGGAGAGAGATCACAAGGAGGCAGAGAGGCAGGCAGAGAGAGAGGGGGAAGCAGGCTCCCTGCTGAGCAGAGAGCCTGATGCGGGCCTCGATCCCAGGACCCTGAGATCATGACCTGAACCGAAAGCAGAGGCTTTAACCCACTGAGCCACCCAGGCGCCCTGGTTTGTGGCCTTAAAGCACACTTAGGGGCACCTGGGTGGCTCAGTGCGTTAAGCGTCTGCTTTCAGCTCAGGTCATGATCCCAGAGTCCTGGGATCGAGCCCTGCATCAGGCTCCCTGTTCAGTGGAGAGACTGCTTCTCCCTCTGCCTGCTGCTCCCCCTGCTTGTGCTCACTCTCTCTCACTCTCACTATATCTCAAAAAAAAAAAAAAAAAAAAAAAAAAACAACCCTACTTAAAAGGTCTTACCTGCCCCATGCTTAGTCACTCACTCAGTAGAGCTGTCCCGGTCTCAACTGGGGACTCCTCAGTTCCATGCCCGGCCCCCTTCAGCCACCAAGCACTCCCTGCTTGCTTACCCCCTGCCCTGCTGGTGGCATCGGCAGAGCCGGCCTACTGTTCTCCTGGTCCACAGACTCTGGGCCCACATCTATGCAGACCAGCTTCTCCTCACCGTTCAACTCTGGTCCTATGCTGCCTCCTCAGAATGGCCTTCTTGCCCATCCAAACTAAGGGAGGCCAGGTCACCCTCTGGTTGCAGCCACGGCATCTCTGTTCTTATACTTTCACTAGGCACTTGTCACCAGCTGGCATTATCACATGTGTTTGCTAGCTTACATGTCTATCTCCCCCAATAGGATATAAGCTCCAAGACTGTCTGGTTCAGGGCTCTACTCTCAGCCCTTAGAATGAAGCTTGGTGCATTTTACATACACAGTTAAGTACTGACTGACTGAGGAAGTGTGGCAAAACACTCTTGGAACTTGCATTTCAAAATACCACTATGCTAGGGCGCCTGGGTGGCTCAGTGGGTTAAAGCCTCTGCCCTCGGCTCAGGTCATGATCTCAGGGTCCTGGGATCGAGGCCCGCATCGGGCTCCCTGCTCAGTGGGGAGCCTGCTTCCTCCTCTCTCTCTACCTGCCTCTCTGCCTACTTGTAATCTGATCTCTCTCTCTCCATGTCAAATAAATAAATAAAATCTTAAAAAAAAAATACCACTACGCTAAATATTTCCAGAAGTATTTCCAGTAAAGGAAAAGACAAAGACTGATACCATCAGCATGAACCTGGCCGGACAGTTTGTCAGAATCTTCAACAACAGTAAGTCTCTAAACCATGCCGACAAGTCCTCTCACACACCACGGCCGAAAAGCAGCAGCTATGATTTACTCAGAAAACGTGACTGTAGTTTCTGGCTAGTAATAAAGGCCTGCTTCAAAACAAGAAAGCAAGATGAATGGGAATGGAATAATAGATATAATTAGAGAGGGAATGTTTTTGGTTTCCTTAAAAGCCTGTAACAATTTGTTCTCTCTCAACAAAAAAACAACACAGAATCCACTCAACAAGACATAAACGACAGCCAACTGCAGGGAGCTGACAGGAACCAGTTATGTAGGCCTTTCAGAGGGTTGAAAAGGTTGCTTTTGCTTTTGTGACGGCCAGGGTTTTTAAGGCAGAGGTCTGAGGGTCTCAGGGCTGCCTGGGGCAGCATGGCACGTAGCAGCTCGGTAGTTTGGTGGGGTGCTGAGTTCTGCCCTCCTGAGCTGCAAGGTGGGGCAGGTTTCCTGGCTTCTGCTGTGTAAGCGGGGGCAGTGGGGGAAGAGCTCCCGGGCCCTGAAAGGACACTCAGCTAACAGATGCAGGAACACCCGGATGTCTGGAAGCAGCATGGGGGGGCTTCTGGGGTCCAAGGAGCTAACAGAGAGGAGGCCACTGGAGGCCATACAGCAGCAAATCAGGGAGCCAGGCAAAGAAGGCCCTGCTGGCCTGACTCTATCTGCAGCTCCCGCCTGCCCCTTTGATAGTCTGCTGTGTGACATATCCTGAAGCCAAAGGTTTGGCCAAATTGCCTGGCTCCTGCCTCCAGTGTAATGTGGGGCCCACGGTCAACAGCAACAAGGACTGAAGGCCTTTAGGGTCATAGGCTACTGGCTAACGGGGCAGTCAGTCAGGGGCTCCGGTGGCCACCGAAGCCCATAACTATGCAGGGATAGAGTTCTCCTCAGAGGCCCTTCCTCAAATACCAAAGAGACGTATGAGCCATCCTAGCACCCTCACACCATTCTGGGTAGAAGAGACAAAGTGAAGAAACTCTGACTATGGGCATTTTTTCTGATGAGATGGTTAACTTGTAGGAGACCAGGTTGCCTTTAATTGGCAAGTTTAAGCCTTGGACTGCTGTTGGTGGGAATGGAACTTCAGAGTGAGATTTCTGTTCCTGAGTTTAAATATATGATTCAGTATCCCGCTAGGGAAAGTATCCTTGTCTCCCTGAGATCTTACAAAATCACATTGGCCACGTTGCCTGAAAATCCCAGGAAGCAAGTCACCCCAGTGTCCTCACTCAAATGCCATAAACCCATATTTGAGTAGTGGTGGCAACGAAGGCAGATGGTACGACTGTATTGGCAAGCTGGAACAAGAGAAGCCTCTGTCTTTCATGACAGGCCTAAGTGGGGGTAATGCTTCATGATCGAAAGCCACTTCCCCCTGCCATGTTCTTGCTCAATCAGAGCATGAACAGCCAACAAGCCTAGGTGCTCACTGCTCTACTGTCTCCTGGGTCTAGAGGTGGGGCCACCCCAGCCCCACCTTCCATTCCTTTCTCATCAACACGTCCCAGATCTCATTCTAGGCAACACCGTGCACACCTTCCCTCACAGCCAAGGTTGGTCATGTGACACAGCTCTGGCCAATGAAGTGTAAGAAAAGCCCCCGGATGGAACTTCTGGAAAGCTCCTGACTAGCTCAGTTTGTGCCTTTTGGACCTTTACACTTCCCACTTTTGCTACCTGAAATGCTGGCAGGTGCTCCGCAAGTCATCCTGCAAGCCTGTGGATGAGGATCCCAGCTTAAGGACTGTGGGCAGGAAACCAGAGGGAGCCTGGGGCACTGGGTGCATCATGGAGCTGCTACACTTGCTTGGATTGCCCACTTTCGGGCTCCTTTTAGTTATTAAACAAACACAAAACTTCGCAATCTGTTTATTCTACTGCTTTTTGGGTTTATGTTTGTGTCCAAATTTCCCTCTTTTAATAAGGACACCAGTCACTGGATTAACCAAATATGACCTTGTCTCGACTTGATTATATCTGTGAAGACCCTATTTGCAAATAAGGTCATATTCACAAGTTCCAGGTGGACATGAAATGGCAGAGTGGGGTAGGGCGCGGAGAACACTATCCGACCCAGTATAGTAACCGCACTGCTTGACTGTTACACAGGACACAAACCACCCAGCTCCTCTAATGAAAGGGGACTGAGACAGCCCCATCAGTCCTCTCCTGCACGCAGAGTACAATCTCAAGTTCCAGGGCAGCTCCAGCCTGCTGTGCAATGTGGCTAGCCAAGGGCACACCCAGGGAGGGAGAGGAGCCCAGAGCCTTAGTACCCTCAGCGGTAGACCCTTACCTAGAATTCTACAGCCTTACTTTTAAGACAAGATCAAAGATCACCTTTCAGAATCTGATGGAAACCAGGACCTTCTCTCTGCCCCAAAACCCCACGTATCTAATGTTTATTTACTCTTAAGGACAAATCTCTGTTATAATCAGCTAAGCTGTCTAGTCTTATTTTAAGAAATCCAGCATACAGAAATCCAAATTAAAACAAAAGGGCACCGGGCGCCTGGGTGGCTCAGTGGGTTAAAGCCTCTGCCTTCGGCTCAGGTCATGATCTCAGGGTCCTGGGATCAAGGCCCTATCGGGCTCTCTGCTCAGCAGGGAGCCTGCTTCCTCCTCTCTCTGCCTGCCTCTCTGCCTACTTGTGATCTCGCTCTCTCTGTCAAATAAATAAATAAAAAATCTTTAAAAAATAAAAAATAAATAAAAACAAAAGGGCACCTTTGGAGGCTTTTAAATGTTTTGAATATAAGAATTCTGCCTTTACTAACAAAGTACTGGCCATGTAAATCCTTTGCCTAATCAGTTCAACTATATATTGATTTAAGGTAGCAGTTATGAATATTCTACTAATATACAACTTCTCAGTAACAAATCCACTGCTTTAAGTTGCACCTTCATGTAAAAACAGAAAAACATAATGATGTCTTTTTTTGCCTTAAAATATTAAACGCAAAAATGTGAAATGTTTGAATTTCTGATGCAATGTACATTTCTTCTTATAGCAAGAGGCAGAATAAATTATGAGATAAAGGCTTTCTTTTTGTTTCTGCGTAGAAGGAAGATTACGTTCTTTATAATCTTCTATTTAAGTATATATTATAGATGTTACAGCACTGAAACTCAGGGGGGAAAATCTCACAGAACTACTTCTGTGGAAATTACACAAAAATCTCATCAACATAACAGTTCCATTGTGACTCCACTGTTTCTAAAGAGGTGTCAACGCCACAGAAATATACCTCTGACTCTAAGAGTAATGGAAATGGCACACAAACTACTTTTTACAATTTCTTGAAAACCTTTTTTCTTCAATGCTAGAATAAAAGTGTTTTATTTGAATGGCTGGTACAAAAGGTAACATAAGCCCGTATTCATTAAGAAGGGAGGCAGACATGAGATAAAAGCAGAACTACCATCTGTCTGTAGTGGAGGTGAAATTTAGCTTCCTTGTGCCTGAGGGAAATACCAGAACCTTCCTCCAAGATGAAGATAAATAAATGGTAAGTAAAAAGGTAAATAAACAATGGAGAGTCAATAAATTAGCATAGTACCTCACCCATTATAAAGGCTCAGGACTTGGTGCCTTTCATTTGGACATGGCAACGTTACCTTATCTGACAATCCCAATGAACATTCTTGATGAGAACCATCTTCCTATTACAGAAAAGGGAGCCAAGCTCAACAATCCCTGGTCTGTGATCTGAGGTCTCATGATGGGAAAGTGGTAGAGCTAGGGCTAGATTCCAGCTCATCTGGACTCCTGAGCTCCCCAACACTTACATACATAGCACTGATGGAGGGGTCAGAGAGAGATATGAAGAGGCACAGGATGGGGTCTTACCACTGACTTGACTGCTCTCTCATGCCAATGCCCTTTCTTTGGTGGTGGAACTGACCTAAGTGAGGTCAGCCAGCACAACAGGAAGGCACTTACATGCAAAACAGACTGCTCTATCATTTCTATCAGAACTTTCTGGAGCACTGGCACTAGCATCAAACAGCTTGAACTTCGATGCCCTTGGGCAGAGATTCATGTATCACTAAACCCATCAGTAATAGGGGCAATACCTATCTTACAGGGTTGCTGGAGAGCTCCGATGGGATAATCAAAGTGGACCACTTCTAGCACACTGCTCACTATTACTATTATTGGTTATCATGGTTCCCCCCCCTTTCCTAGTACCTCAAATATCCAGAAAAATGGATTCTGCTCTTTGAGGTTATCTCATCTCTAACAGCCATTTAGTTACCCTGACCTCAGACAATCTCATATAAGGGACTGTCCCAGACTCTAAAGAGGAAATATGCAGGCTGTTACAAAGAATGGTAGTGGCTGAAGAGGTGGCCATGAGTCAAGGAAGGCGGGGGGCAGACCTGTAATTTGTCACTATTGGCTTTGGCAGCACTGCTGATAAAGGAATTTGTGCTCACAGTGTGCTATGGTTGGCCAGATCTTGGGAGAAGGCAGATCTTGGGAAAGACTGTGGGTGTCATTCTTTAATAGATCATGTGCATTTGTGTGTCTCTGCAAATGCCATTCCTTCTATAAGACCCTCCTAGCCTCCTTCCAACACCACACCCTTCTTTTCTTCAAGTCTACTTTAAAACTGTGTTCAAGCATCAGCTTCCTATTAACAGTCTTCCCTCTGAAAGCATCCAGTTGTTTGACTCTCTTCCTGCTTCATCTTTTGCTCTTAGAACTATATTCATACATGAGGTTCAAAAGTTAAAGTTTCCCGACTCTCTCTTTCTCTTTAAAACAAATAAATAAAAATCTTTTTAAAAAAGTGGGGACGGGGTGTCTGGATGGCTCAGTCAGTTAAGTGTCCGACTCTTGGTTTTGGCTCAAGGTCATGATCTCCTGGGTCATGGGATCTAGCCCCATGTCTGGCTGGGGCCAGGCTGAGGATGGAGGCTGCTTAAGACTACTTCTCCCTGGGCGCCTGGGTGGCTCAGAGGGTTAAAGCCTCTGCCTTCGGCTCAGGTCATGATCTCAGGGTCCTGGGATCGAGGCCCGCATCGGGCTCCCTGCTCAGTGGGGAGCCTGCTTCCTCCTCTCTGCCTGCCTCTCTGCCTACTTGTGATCTCTCTCTGTGTGTCAAATAAAAAAATAAAATTAAAAAAAGACTACTTCTCCCTCTGACCTTCCCTATCTCCTGCACTCTCTCTTTCTCTCAGATAAACAAATTCTTAAAAAAAAAGATTAAAGTCTCTTGAAACTTTACCGTTCTATGTGGCAAACTGTGGACTCAAANGCTCTCTCTTTCTCTCAGATAAACAAATTCTTAAAAAAAAAGATTAAAGTCTCTTGAAACT
This sequence comes from Ailurus styani, assembly GCA_002007465.1. Classification (NCBI taxonomy): domain Eukaryota; kingdom Metazoa; phylum Chordata; class Mammalia; order Carnivora; family Ailuridae; genus Ailurus; species Ailurus styani. The sequence continues at coordinate 69,484 of LNAC01000829.1, forward strand.
TTACCGTTCTATGTGGCAAACTGTGGACTCAAAGTCTTTTGGTTCCAAATGTGGTACTCTGTTCACTATATCCATATTACTCTAGAACCTCACTGGTCCCTGCCAATGTTTCTGAGGTCACTCAGGGAGGACCCTGGTTCCAGGTGACACCATGTGTCACTTTAGGTATTTCTAATGAAGTATATTCTCCTCGGTGAGCTCATGCTTGAGTGCTGTCTCTCCCTCTACTCTGAAGTTTTACTCACATATTCCATTTGCACTGAGCCCAATATTAGAATGCCACTCTTCCACTGCACCCTGTCCTCAATCTACTTCTCCTAGAACCTACTTTTATATCAGAGAGCAGGTACTTAGGAAATACCGGCTGAATGAACAACGCAGGGGTATCCCACCAGCAGTAGGGTGGGTTATTATGTCCTGAGGAATCGATGGAGATGAGATATTTCTCAAGCGAAGAATTAAGAGATATTAACGTGCTCAACCAGATCTCTGACTGAGAAGTGACAGGGCAGATAAAGGGAAGTAACTATCACTGATGATTTCTTAAGAGCCAAGTATTGAGTCGGGCACTTTATGCTCAGTATTTTCTTAAAAAGCAAAAGCAGATCACACAGAAAATACAACCAAGGGTCCTATTTTGCCTCCAGCTGCCAGAATGACTGAAGGCCCTAAATTCACCACTGGGAAAGGAGCATTTAGTTAGGAAAATCCAAGGGTAAGACTAAACAAACATGTGCTTTGCACTTAAGATTAGTTTTTGTTAATAATGTATGTTAATTAAAACAGATTAGTTTTTGTTGTAAATAAATAATTCTCTTAAGTAAAACTGAGTGTGCTTAGCAGAGTTAGACATCTTTACTCATCTCTACCATTTAGCATCTTGTTTTCTTAGGATTTACCACCCTGCCAGCCAGGGAGTGTCATGGAAGCATGACTCTTCACAGCAAGATCTATCATATTCATGATATAGCTGAGGGTCAACCAGAAAAAAAGCTTTACATATATTTTTAAATGTAAACGGTCTCTAAGCTCCAGTAATGGTTAGATGCCTCTGCCAGAAGACGTACTTCTAAAAACAGAAGCAGAAACATAGGTAGGGCCTTACTGAAAGGAAATACCCAGGGTTCTGCCATCAGACTCATTTGGAAGCAATGAGATAGGAGGGTAGTTTGAGTAAGACTGACCTAAAATCACATGAGTTAGTCAAATAAGATCCTGTGAACTGGGTTTAAGATGGATATAATTTTTTGTGAATTTTGTAAAGGTTTTGCTGATAGGAGGATTGAGTGAAAGTTAAGTGCTACTACTCAGATGGTATTTAAACATGGCCCAAGGCAGCGAACAAGAGCCTTTTTATTTGGGTTGCACATTCCCCTACTCATAAGCTCTATGCTTAGTATGAGATGCTTGTGGTGGCCACGAAATCTTGAGCTTTCAAGCAAACCTGTTTCCACAAGATGGTGTAGATAAGTCTTTTGTCTCCTGGGTCATCAGCTGGAGGGGGCCTGGATTGGAGCACATCTAGAGGCAGCCTGGTATGGAAGGCTGAGAACAGGTTATGCAGCCTGATGGTTTAGAAAGAGGAAGGACTTGGAAATTATATTTTAAAAAATAGAGAGACGGGGAGCTATTCAGTGTGAGTTCCTCCTGTGGAAGAGCATGTGGGAACATGGGAGACAGCAGACAGTGGAAAACAAAATGACGAAAGATGGACAGTCTCTACTGAGGCCATGGGATCAGAGCTGTGGTATCTTCACCTGGGAAAGGATAAGACAATGGATAATTTGCTGAGTTTTTCTAAATAGGCATAGGGTTGGTACAAGGGAGATGCTGACCAGTTGTTCCAAGTCTTCTGATCATAACACTGGGATGGGGGTAGGAAGAGCCTTCTACTACTAGAATAGAACAAGTTCAAAGCAGCTGAAAACAGAACTGTATTTCAGATGATTGAAGGCTCCACCAGAATAGCAGGGGAGGTTGTGTGCTGTCTGCCCACAGAATTCAGCTGCACGTGTGCCTGAAGTGTGGAGTTAGGAATACATTAATAGGATTATGAATATACTCATTTAATTCTGCCCACATAATTTTAAGTTCTCTTGCTTTCTGCTGCTTGAGGACTGTCATGGGCCAGTAACATCAGGTCCCCGGGGGCTGTTAGAAATGCAGAACTTCAGGCCCCAGAGCACACCGACTGAATCAGAAATCAGCATTTTAACAAGATTCTCAGGTGAAGGTATCTTTTCCTTCTACAGAGGACTATACTACTCACAATTAAATGCAGTATTTAAAATTCTCAAAATAATTACGAAAACTTTTATCACAGCGTGACTGACAGAGAGGAAGCTGTTTGGTGATCACATTTTCTTCCCTGTTTTTCAAATGCCATTAGTTAATTGCCTTATTGAACATTTCCAAAGACATCCATTGAAAGTCGCTTTTATAAACACAAGAAAATCAGATTTATAAAGTTCTTACAGAAGCAAATAAACTGTTTTTCAAAACTGGCCTCCTCTTCGAGCTAATGCTTACATAAATATTATGACAAGTGCAAAGCCAGCAATGTTATGTGCAACAAAATGGCAGAGAATCTGGTATCCCACTACTGACTCAAGGGTGGCCTCAGTAAAGGCATCAGTGAAAGAGAAGCCAGGTACTGGAACTGAGTCTGGACGTGTGGTGTGTCATGAGCTAGCTGGGTGTCTCTCATCCTTCCCAGACCTTGGTCTCCTCATCTGTGGAATGAAGAACTGCTGAGCTGGCTTTTAGAGCTTCCAGGTGTTCAGCATTCTATGGTCCTGGGAGCTCCAGCACTCCGGGAAACCTAACTGCCCTTGATTCCCTGCATTCAGCCCAGCCATTGTTGCCAGGAGCCACCCACGAAAGGGCAAGCTGCTGGAAAGCACTGTCTACATGGCCAACAGAGGACTGGAAATACCTCTCCTGGGAGCAGGCAGGTGTGGGCTTTCAGACCAGCGGGGTGATAACTCATGCTCCCTGTAAACAGCTGGCAGCTCAGCCCAGCTGCTCACAGATCAGAGAAGCGTGGGCTCCTCACCCACGTGCAATTATGTGTAAAATACGGCAAATCTAAAAATAGCCTGAGCTCAGCCGCAGAGGTTAATACTGTCAGTGGCTTTTAGCTCAACTGTCAGGATGACAGGAAGGGGAGTAACTATAGCAACAGAAAAATGAGCACGTAAAACAAGTCTTCTGAAGTTGACAGGAAAGTTAGGTTTTACAAAACATGTATTTTCAATTCCTGTCTCTTAATCTTTGAATTCAAGCAGCTCAATTATGTGGAAGTAATAAAATTAGAATTTTGGTAGAGTTTCGATAAAACAAATATTCCTTTATTTTTGGGTTCCAGGACCATAAGGAAAGACCCTCTAACCTGTCAATGTTATTATCTCTATAATTAAAGGACCATCTGAACAAGTGCCTTTATATAATTTTTTTTTTTTAAAGATTTTATTTATTCATTTGACACAGAGAGAGAGAGATTACAAGTAGGCAGAGAGGCAGGCAGAGAGAGAGGAGAGAGGAGGAAGCAGGCTCCCCGCCGAGCAGAGAGCCTGATGTGGGCCTCGATCCCAGGACCCTGGGATCATGACCTGAGCCGAAGGCAGCGGCTTTAACCCACTGAGCCACCCAGGCGCCCTCCTTTATATAATTTTTAACTGAGAAGTTTTTCTCTGTATTTGTTCTGGCAGTTATAAAAAGAGCCTTGAACTGTACTTGACATTTTAAGATATTACTGCACGTCTGATGAAAATGTAGGGTGAAATAGAATTGTCTTGAAACGAAAGGAACTTAGTGAAAACAATTAACATTAGGAGAGGATACAGAGAAATACCTGCTAGACCAAGTTTCTGAGGCAGTTCTCACAGCCACCGTGGTAGCCTGTGGCCCAGGGCAGAATGGAGGCCCAGCAGCGCTCATGTCAAGGAGGCTGCATCATTCTGTTCTGCTACAGCTATTCTTGCTCCAAGAGCTCACACGCCTCATCTGAGGACTGGCACATCCCAAATTCCAGCATCTTTCTGAATGATTTGATAAAGGAATATTTAGTTAGGTGCTGGGAAATTTGGTATTGGTTCTCCTTCTCCCACTAACCAGGGGAGAGGCCCGGACAAGTCAATACCCAGCACTCTGGTTATGGGCTTGATGAGTGTCTCAGGATCTTCCCTGAGAAGGGACAGTTAGAGTAATTAAGGGGACAGAGGAGAGGATTTGTGTTGAAAACCCAACTTTGGGCCATGCCCTGTGCTGGGCTTTAAAAACACATTCGTCTTGGCAACAAACTGGCAAGGTAGATAATTGTGTCTCCAACTGTATATGTAAAGACATGATCATAAGCAGGCTGGGCTAAGAAGTGACAGTCTGTTCTCACCCTGTGTCTGCTGCCACACAAGGCTGCCTTTCCTGACACCACTTCAGACGATCCTCCAACTGACTCCTGCCTAGAGTGTAAAGATGACTTTCCAGGTGCTTCAGCCATCTACAGACTTTCAGTGACTAAGCTGCATTTCCCAAGCACAAAAATTAGATCCCCTGGACAGTCCCCCTGTGAGCTGCCTTTCATCCAGACCATCACTGTTGATGATTATTTTCGCATCAAGTATATACTATTGTGCTGTTTTCCCCCTTAATAATACAGCACGAACATCACCTTGAGTTAATAAAAAACTATTTTAATAATTAATGTTAAGATTACATTACACTATGTTGTAATAAGTTACTTCCTAATGTGTTTTTCAGTTGTTCCAATTTTGTACTGCCTTAATACTCAGTAAAAATAGAAAATATCATATAGAAAAAAATACTAGGATACTGAAGTCATTTTTAAAGGAAATAAAGTAAGCCAAAAAGTAAATCAAGAGCTTCACCTTAATTAATCTTTTTTTGTCTTTCTCTAATTTTTGCTTGGAATCAAAATTGCCTACAACACAGGAATACCCTTTAATAAACCAATGTTATAACAGGCAGGTGAAATGAAATCCATCTGTGGGCCCAGGGGCCTGGAATCATTGTAGCATCCTTCAACCCTACTTTAAAAAGGCAGTCCTGCTATTTCTATGGAGAAAAGAAGTTGACAGCTATATGAAGGGAATCTGGCTAAAAGTGAAACGTACACATGAAAACAAATTTAGTTTTGTGGTTAGTTGAAAATTCACATCTGGTATGGGCTTTTCTTTAATTAAAGTGTTTCCCCCTCTCAGGCAATGAGAAAATACTCTTACAGTGCTGACTGAAAGACCAAAATCAGAGCAAAAGCTCTTTGAAAATTCTGAGCCTTAAGTAAAGCTGCTTTAAAAGCTGCTATGTGGGCCAAACAACTTAAAAATTTCCTAACGGGATTTTCTAGAGTTCCAGTAAATCTTTCTCTCAGTCACTTCTTTGTTCTCTTACTTTCCTCAAAACCCAAATCAAGCAATACAAAGGTCACCCACACAGCCAGAGAAGCAAACATAAACATATACACCCACCCACACACTTGCTCTAAAATTAAAATTATATTTAACTAAAATTAGTTATATAATACATACTATATATATATATATATATATAAATATAAATATAAATATATATATATATATAAACTATCTTCATTACTTCTTTTTGATAAATTTTAAAGTGGGATGCTATGAGGGGTGCCTGGGTAGCTCAGTCAGTTAAATGTCTGCCTTTGGCTCAGGTCATGATCCCGGGGTCCTGGTATCGAGCCCTGCATCGGGCTCCCTGCATCTCTCTCCCTTTCCCCCCTGCTCATGCTCTCTCTCTCACTATCTCTCTCAAATAAACAAAATCTTAAAAAGAAATAAAGTGGGATGCTATGAGATTCGTGAAAACTTAGTTCTATCTGAATTTTTAAAAAATGGTCATAATGAAGTGTATAAATGAACAGGGGTGACAGGAGTAGCTCAGATGGGACAAGGGTAACATTTCTTGCTGTGATAAGAGATACTACCCTTTTGATCAAATGCTGGGGTTTCTCCAGTTATTTCCCCCTCTTGAGCTCTTTCTCTGAAGGAGTGGTCAAGAGAGAAGAAATAAGGCAGAGGCTAGAATGGGGCCCAGCCAGCCGCATAGTAAGACACTGGTACACAACCAGCCACTGAGGTCAAGCACTTCCCCAACCGTAAGAGAACATGAACTCCTTGCTAGAGGCCAGTACGTTTCAGGTTATACTTAAGTGACAGCTGTTTTAACCACGTGTAATGGACTCATGGCCTAACAGGCTGAGGTATCAGTGGAGTCCAAGGAAGAGTCCATCTTCCACAAAGGCCCCAGAGATGGGCTACTCCTAGGACCCCTGCCGGGGGAAGGGGCCTTGATGGATTCTCTTTGGTTTCCCCTCATAAGTGGGATGCATCCTGATTTCTTCTACTACTTGGTATTGTCATTTGTCCACACTCACAGAGCAGAATATTGGCCCTTTCCATTAGAGTATATGTTTTATTTTTCTTAATCTGTTCCCAAACTACAGACGCTAGACACTAAAGAATGGAAAAAGAAAGGATGCCCGTAAGAGCGCTGAAAAACACTAATAGTCTGCATTCTAAAGTTCTGCAAGCAGAACAGAGTCGCTAAAGCAAAACATACATGATCCAGTACAGACCATTTCTAATACAAAATACAGAACTTTCACAAATGTAGAGAATAATGTCTGAAGACTTTATTGACATATATGTGACATATATATGACTCATATGTAAGTGGAACTTCAAGCTAGGACATTTCTTAGAAATATAAGCAGTTAAAAGTAAGAAAAGGTCATGTGGTTCTGACATGGATTTCAGGCTGGTGGTTAAAAACATGTATTAAAAAAATAAAGCACTGTCAAAATAATGATCACATTGGTAATTACAAACAGGTTGGGACAACAGAACTATTTGATCTCAAAAGCTCAAAAGCTCAACACTGTTTTTTTTTTTTTTTTTTTTTNTTTTTTTTTTTTTTTTTAGATTTATTAAGAAAGAGAGAGAGAGAGAGACCATGTACAAGTGTGAGGGGAGGAGGGGCAGAGAGAGGGCGAAAGAGTCTTAAGCAGTCTCCACACTGACCATGGAGCCCAACATGGGGCTTGATCTCAAGACCCAGAGATCACGACCTGAGCCAAAACCAAGAGTTGGACATTTAAGTGACTGCACCACCCAGGCGCCCCTTGAAAGCTCAACATTTCTTTTTGGTTTGAGGTAGTTATTTACAAAAGGTAGTGTAGCAGTTGAGAATTGAAATCTGTGGTTAAACTGCTTGATTGTGAATCTCTATTTACTAGTGACATAATCTTGGCAAATTTTACTCATCTTTCTGTGCTTCAGTTTCTTCATTTGTACAAAGTGGATAGTAACAGTACCTCTACCATAGTGCTGCAGTAAGGATTAATGAGAGAATACATGTGAAAAGTTTAACACAGGGCCAACTGGATACTGTTGTTATGACTATCATTACTCCCAGGGCCAAAGCAGCTCACTCACCAAGATGAGTGTCCATCACCTTTGCACAGTATTTGCACATGGCATCCAGGTCATTCAACTGCCCTTGAAGGAAGGAAATTTGGGCTTCTAATTCTTCTTCCTAAAACGAAAGGGGTAAAAATATGGAAATTTTATTTTATTTATTTTTAAAGATTTATTTACTCGAGAGAGAGAGAGAGAAAGAGAGAATGTGCACACTTGAATTGGGAGGAGGGCCAGGGGAGAGAATTTTCAAGCAGATTCCCCACTGAACACGGAGCCCACGTGGGGCTCAATCCCAAGCCCCATGAGATCATGATCTGAGCTGAAACAAGTGTCAGACTCTTAACCGACTGAGCCACCCAAGTGCCTTGGTATGGAAATTTTTAAAAATTCAAATAAAATCCCCAAAAGTCTCCAAGCAATTTAGATGATTTTAGAGGTACAGTATCTTTTCAGTCATAGACGAGCAAAGAAAATAGCAAATAAACAAGAGCAAACCCACCATTGCCACCCCCAGCAAAATAAGAGAAAGGGTAAAGTGGAGTTTTGAAAAAAAAAATCTGGACTTTTGGGCACCTGGGTGGCTCAGTGGGTTAAAGCCTCTGCTTTCGGCTCAGGTCATGATCTCAGCGTCCTGGGATCGAGGCCCGCATCGGGCTCTCTGCTCGGCAGAGAGCCTGCTTCCTCCTCTCTCCTCGCTCTCTGCCTGCCTCTCTGCCTACTTGTAATCTCTCTCTCTGTGTCAAATAAATAAATAAAAAGTCTTTAAAAAAAAAAATCTGGACTTTTTCTAATTGAATGCAAGTTTTGTGTCACGTGTAAATGCTTACCCATAAAACCATATACAAAAGAGTCCATACAATATCATCAATAACTGGGTCATACAAATTGGGAGAATAAATGCGATTTCAGTGGATCCTACTCCCTAGGCAGTTGTGTACAAGAACATTACATTTCCTCACACAGATTTGGGGAACCAGAGACAATGATAATCTCTTAAAAATAAAATTCCCCAAAGCACTTGGAAAAGCTTTGCCCCTATAGCCCATAAATAGCTGCTCTTACATTTCCTCTTTTCATACATATGACACTAGGGAATTTTACTTATGTGATTGTTTCTAGGAAAAAATACTCTGGGTTGAATAATTATCTAAATTACAATCTAACTGTAACAACAAGTCTTTTTTTTTTAAGGAAAAAAACATACACACAAAAAAATTTCTCAAGGAAATTTAGAAGATTAAGAGAATTTTTCTCAAAGCAAGAGAATATAGGCATACCCTAGAGATATTGTGGGTTTGGTTCCAGAGCACTCCAATAAAGAGAGTATTACAATAAAGTGAGTGAAATGAACTTTTTGGTTTCCTGGTGCATATAAAAACTGTGTTTACATAAAATTCAAAAAAGCTATGTTTACACAATACTGTAGTCTATTAAGTACGTAATAGCATTATGTCTAAAGAAAACCAATGTATATACTTTATTGTGGGGTGCCTGGCTGGCTCAGTCAGTAAAGCATGTGACTCTTGATCTCAGGGTTGTAAGTTTGAGCCCCATATTGGTTGTAGAGATTAGTTAAAAATAGAATCGTTAAAAAATATTTTATTGTTAAAAATGTTAACCATCATCTGAGCTTTTTGCTGTGAGGACTCTTGTCTCCACGTTGATGACTGTTAACTGATCAGAATAGTGGCTGCTGAAGGCTGGGGTGGCTGGGGCAATTTCTTAAAATAAGGTAATAATGAAGTCTGTCATATTGATTGGCTCTTCCTTTCATGAACGGCTTCCTTGTAGCATGTGATGCTGTTTGGTAGCATCTTAGTCACAGTAGAACTTCTTTCAAAATTGGAGTCAATCCTTTCAAACCCTGCTGCTGCTTTATCAACTAAGTTTATGTGATATTCTAAATCCTTCACTGTCATTTCAACAATCTTCACAGCATCTGCACCAGAAGATTCCATCTCAAGAAACCACTTTCTTTGCTCATCCATAAGAAGCAACTCCTCATCTGTTAGTTTTACCATGAGATTGCAGCAGTTCAGTCCCATTTTCAGGCTCTACTTCTAATTCTAGTTCTGAATTTCCACCACATCTGCAGTGACTTCCCCCACTGAAGTTCTTGGACATCTCAGAGTCATCTGCGAGAGTTGGAATCTTCTTCTAACCTCCTGTTAACGTTGGTATTTTGACCTCTTCCTATGCTCCATTAATGTTTTTAATGGCATCTGGAATGGTGAATTCCTTCCAGAAGGTTTTCAATTTACTTTGCCCAGATCCCTAAGAATCACTCTCAATGGCAGCTAGAGCCTTACAAACTGTATTTCTTAAATAGTAAGACTTAAAAGTCAAAATTGCTCCTTGATCCATGGGCTGCAGAATGGATGCTGTGTTAGCGACCAAGAGAACAACATTAATCTTGTCCATTTCCATCAGAGCTCTTGGGTGACCAGGTACATTATCAATGAGCAGTAGTATTTTGAAAGGACTCTTTCTTTTTTTCTGAGCAGGAGGTCTCAGGAGTGGGCCTAAAATATTCAGTAAAACATGTTATAAATGTGCTGTCCTCCAAGCTTTGTTGCCCCATGTATAGAGCAGGCAGAGTAGATGTAGTATGATTCTTAGGGCCCTAGGATTTTTAGAATGGTCAATGAGCACTGGCCTCAACTTCCAGTCACCAGCTGCATTAGCCCCTAATGAGAGTCAGTCTGTTCTTTGAAGCTCTGATGTCAGGCCCTGGCTCCTTTTCTGTAGCTCGGAAAGTCCTAGACGGCATCTTCTTCCAATAGAAGGCTGTTTTCATTTACAACGAAAATCTGTTACTTAGCACAGCCTCCTTCACTAGTTAATCTTAGCTCAAGCTTTGGATCTCCTGCTGCAGCTTCCACATCAGCACAGGCTGCTTCCCCTTGCACTTTGATGTTATGGAGATGGCTGCTTTCCTTAAACGTCATGAACCCCCCTTTGCTGGCTTCAGACTTTTCCTCTGTAGCTTCCTTACTTCTCCCAGCCTTCATGGAGTTGGAATGAGTCAGGACCTTGCTCTGGATTAGACTTCGGCTTAAAAGAATGTTGTGGCCGGTTTGATCTTTTCTCCAGACCACTCAGACTTTTTCCCTATCAGCAAGAAGGCTGTTTCACTTACTTATCTTTTGTGTGTTCACTGCAGCCGCACTTCTATTTTCCTTCAAGAACGTTTCCTTTGCATTCATAACTTGGCTAACTGTGTGGCACTGGAGGGCTAGCTTTTGGCCTATCTCAGCCTTCAACATTCCTCTCTCACTAAGCTTAATCATGTCTAGTTTTTGATTTAAAGCGAGAGATGTGACTCTTCCTTTCATGTGAACACATGGAGGTCACTGTAGAAGGTTATGAATTGGCCTAATTTCAATATTATGTCTCAGGGAACAGGGGACCCAAGGAGGGGGAGATGGATGGGGAAATGGTCAGTCAGCGGAGCAGTCAGAACACACACATTTATTAAGTGCATTATCTCAAATGTGTGCAGTTTCTGGCACCCCTAAACACTTACAATAGTAACATCAAAGATCACTTCTGACAGATCACCAAAAAATACATTTATAATGAATGAGTTTGAATGAAATATTATGAAATTACTAACACGGGACACAAAGACATGAAGTGAGCAAATGCTGTTGGAAAAATGGTGCCATTAGACACACATGCTTGATGCAAGATTGCCACAAACCTTCAATTTGTACAAAATGTAATATCTGCAAAGCACAGTAAAACAAAGTATGCCTGTAATCCTCATCCTGTAGGAATTTTAAAACAAGTTCATTAGAATACAAAGAAGGGATGTTGCCAGAGGTGGAAGAGGCTAGAAAATTGATTTTTTCCAGTTTTAGGTGCTTATTCTTTCACATAAGAACCTTCTGTGTTTTTAAAAAGAAAGCAGGAGAAACTTAATGAGATCTGCTTTTTTTGCTTAGCGACGAAGTATAATTTGACTTATAGATGGAAATTAACAGTTGAAAAGGTTACCTGTAGGTGTATTACATTTTAGCAATACACAATGCAGCAGTGAAAAGTATTGTTTTTAACTACTCCATAGAGAATGAGCCTTTAGAAATACGCATTTGAAAGCCTGACACAGAAAACAGACATAGCAGTAGCTCTAAAACCAAATTATTGTAAAAATGCCCACCGTAGAATACACTAGCACGAATCGTGCTTTACATAAGGCACAACGAGCCCCAGCCTCTTCTCTGATGCTCAAATAATGACCAGAAGAAACTCAGCTAAGGAATGACTGGGCCGTGGCAGGGAGGTCGGTGCCACCTTCCTAACCCTTTGGCTACACTTTGAGATGGGAAGGAACAGAGTGTTTCAAGGGCATTTTTCATCTCCCTTTTCTCCTTTGTTTCTGCACAGGCTTGAGTTTTTCCTGTTTTGTCAGGGCGCCAGGAATTAGGGAGAGAAGGCTACATCTGCTGGTTAACTATGGTTATGATTAGTCTCCAAGATGGCCACTGTCAATTCCTTCCCTCCCTCAGTGTATATGCTGTTCCTCTCATTGAGAGGGAGTAGTATCTATTTTCCCTCCCCTTGAATCTGGGCTGGCCTTGTGACTTGCCTTGACCCAGAGAATGCAGTAAGTCACCCTGTCAGTTCTGGACTAGTGTAAGAGGACTGCCAACTTCTGCTTACTTCTGCTAAAAGAAGAGAGCTACCAAGTTGTAAAGAAGTTCAGACTAGAATACTGAAAGAGAAAAGAGAAAATCTGGAGAGAAAGAGGCCATGGAGAAGCACTGAGGTTTTACACATGGAAATGAAACCTTCTGGGATCTTTCTGCCCAAACTATTTGAAGCCAACGAAGTGAGAGACTCATTCAGTCATCATCACATGAAGCAGAACAGCCCAACCAAATGCCTGACCGTAAACCTATGAGAAGTAGCTGTGTTATTGTCTTAGGGAGTAGAATTTTGGAGTGGTGTATTATGCAGCAGCAGATTATGGAAACAGAGGTAGAATGGACAGAACACTACACTGGTACATGGCACGAGGAAATCACGAGTACTATTTCTGGTCCTGCTATTAACAAGTCAGGTAACCCTAAGTAATCCTCACCCAATCTGGGCCTAAATTCAGCAGTGTTTGGAGAAGATATAAATCAGACACTTTGCTTCCAAAGAGCTTACAATCTTATAGTTGGAATAGAATTGTTCTAGAAATTACTAAAGTATGAGGTACAGTACATGCAAATCTTATAATAAGAATAATTGTTTTGGAAATCCTGTTCCCTACTTCCTATCACCTCTACTAAACAAGTAACTTTTTCAGTGGGCTAGAGACACAAACCCAGCTGGATGAGCTCAGAAATGTAGCGAGGCCAAAGCTTGGCAGACTTTTAAAAAAAGGGGGCCGAGATCTAGGCAAGATGGTGGAGGAGTAGGAGATCAAAATATTATCGGGCCCCAGGAGTTCAGCTAGATAGTTATCAAACCATTCCAAACACCTACAAACTCAACAGGAGACTGAAGAGAAGAAGAGCAGCAATTCTAAGAACAGAAAATGGACCACTTTCTGGAAGGTAGGATGTGTGGAGAGGTGAATCCAAAGCCACGGGAAGACAGACTGGGGAGGGGTGGGGGTGCGGCTCCTGGCAAGTGAGATTGCAGCGGAGCAAAAAATCAGAACTTTTAGAGAAGTCTGCTCCACTGAGGGACATTGCTCCAGAGGCTAAGTGGGGGGGGGGGGGAAGCCCCCGCGGGCCCAGGGGNTCTCAGGACCTATGGGGTCAGAGAGAGACCAGGGGTGCCTGAGTGTGGCAGAGCTCCCAGGTATTGAAGAAGGGAAGCTGGTTGCTGAGACGGAGCCGAGGAGTGGACTCGCAGTTTGGGATTACCTTAATCCATGATCCAAGGCACAGTCGGGCCACCGCTCTTTGAGCAGGGACCCCACAAGTGGCAGATCTGGGGAGAGATCACTCACAGGCTGGGTGAGCATGGAATGGGACCAGAGACCAGGGAGCCAGGAGGGACTGCCTGCTTTTCTCTGAGGGTGTACCAAGGAGGGGAGCCCTGAGCTCTCTGCTGCTATGGGTCAGAGATTTAGAGGCCGCCATCTTCATTCCTGTCCTCCAAAGCTTTACGGAAAGTGTTCAGGGAACAAAACTCCCAAGAGTGAACCCAAGCAGATTGCTTAGCCTGGCCCGTGGCAAGGGTGGTACAATTCCGCCTTGTGCAAAGACATTTGAGAATCACTGCAACAGGCCCTCCCCCAGAAGGTCAGCAAGAACATCAAGCCAAGACCAAGTTCACCGATCAATGAGAACTGCAGCACTCCACAGCTAGGGGAAAGCAACACAGAATTCATGGCTTTATTCCCATTATCCTTTAGTCTTTCAAAATTAAATTTTTTTAAATCTTACTTTTTTCTTATTCTTTTTTTTAAAATTTTTCCTCTTCATATTTTAACATTTTTAAACTATTTTATAAATCTTTTAAAAAATCTTTTTAAATTTTTATTGCTATAGTCATATTTTTGTATTTAACCTTATTTTTTGTAAACATATGGGTTTTTTTTTCTTTAAAATTTGGGATACAGTTTCTTCTAATAGATCAAAATATACCCTAAATCTAGCACATGGCTTTGTTCTAGTCTCCAGCCTGATCACATTCTTTCGTTTTTTTTTCCACCAACTTCTTATCAAGTCCTTTTTAAGAATCTTTTGATTTTTAAAAATTTTTTAAAAAATTTATTTATTTATTTGACAGAGAGAGAGAGAGAGAGAGAGAGAAAGATGACAAGTAGGTAGAGAGGCAGGCAGAAGGAGAGGGGGACGCAGGCTCCCTGCTGAGCAGAGAGCCTGATGTGGGGCTCAATCCCAGGACCCTGATATGATGACCTGAGCCAAAGGCAGAGTCTTAACCCACTGAGCCATGCAGGCACCCCTAAAATCTTTTTTAATTTTTATCTCTACAGTCATATTCCATCCCTTCATCATGTTTACCCTCATTTGTATATATATAAGTTTTTCTTTCTTTAAAATTTTGGGGGATAACTTCTAACAGACCAAAATACACCCAAAACCAAGTGTGTGGCTCTGTTCATTTCACCAGCCTAATAGATATTGATATATTTTTTTCTTCTTTATTTTCCCCCTTTCTTCTCCCCCTGGTTTCGGGTCTCTTCTGATTTGGTCAGTGTATATTTTTCTGGGGTCATTGCTACCCTTTTAGCATTTTGTTCTCTTATTCATCTATTCTTATCTGGATAAAATGACAAGGTGGAAAAACTTACCACGAATATAAAAAGAACACGAGCTAGGGACCTAATCAAAACAGACATTAGTAATATGTCAGAAATAGAATTCAGAATGATGATTATCAAGGTGCTAGCTGGGTTCAAAAAAAGCATGGAAGATATAAGAGAATTCCTTTCTGGAGAAATAAAATCCCTTTCTGGGGAAATAAAAGAACTAAAATCTAACCAGGTTGAAATAAAAAAAAACTATTAATGAGGTTTAATTAAAAAATGGAGGCTCTTACTGCTCAGATAAATGAGGCAGAAGAGAGAATTAGTGATATAAAAGACCAAATGATGGAGAATAAAGAAGCTGAGCAAAAGAGAGACAAACAACTACTGGACCATGAGAGGGAGAATTGGAGAGATAAGTGATACCATAAGACGAAACAATATTAGAATAATGGAGGAGGAGGAGGAGGACGAGAAGGAGGAGGGGGAGGAGAAGGAGGAGGAGGAGGAGAAAGAGAAGAAGAAGAAGAAGAAGAAGAAGAAGAAGAAGAAGAAGAAGAAGAGGAGGAGGAAGAGGAGGAGGAGGAAGAGGAGGAAGAAGAAGAAGAAGGAGTAGGAGAAGGAGGAGGAGAAGGAGAAGAAAGAGAGAGGGGGCAGAAGGTATATTGGAGCAAATTATAGTAGTGAATTTCCCTAATTTGGTGAAGGGAACAAGCATCGAAATCCAGGAGGTATGGAGAATCCCCTTCAAAATCAATAAAAATAGGTCCACACCCTGTCATCTAATAGTAAAACTTACAAGTCTTAGTGATGAAGAGAAAATCCTTAAAGCAGCTTGGGACAACAGGTCTGTAACATACAATGGTAGAAATATTAGATTGGCAGCAGACCTATCCACAGAGACCTGGCAGGCCAGAAGGGACTGGCATGATATATTCAGAGCACTGAACAAGAAAAATATGCAGCCAAGAATACTATATCCAGCTAGGCTGTCATTGAAAATAGAAGGAGAGATTAAAAGCTTCCAGGACAAATAAAAATTAAAGGAATTTGCAAACACCAAACCAGCCCTACAGGAAATATTGAAAGGGGTCCTGTAAGCAAAGGGAGAGTCTAAAAGTAACAGACCAGAAAGGAACAGAGACAATATACAGTAACAGTCACCTTATAGGCAATACAATGGGACTAAATTCATATCTTTCAATAGTTACCCTTAATGTAAAAGGGCTAAACGTCCCAATCAAAAGACAAAGGGTATCAGAATGGATAAAAAAACAAGACCCATCAATATGTTGTCTATAAGAAACTCATTTTAGACCCAAAGACACCTCCAGATTTAAAGTGAAGGGGTGGAACACAATTTACCATGCTAATGGACATCAAAAGAAAGCTGGGGTGGAAATCCTTATATCAGATAAATTAGATTTTAAGCCAAAGACTATAATAAGAGATGAGGAAGGACACTATATCATACTTAAAGGGTCTGCCCAACAAGAATATCTAACAATTTTAAATAGCTATGCCCCTAACATGGAAGCAGCGAATTATATAAACCAATTAATAACAAAATAAAAGAAACACATGAAAAATAATATGATAATAGTAGGGGACTTCAACACCCCCCTTACTGACATGGACAGATCATCTAAGCAAAAGATCAACAAGGAAATAAAGGATTTAAATGATACAATGGACCAGATGGACATCACAGATATATGTAGAACATGCCATCCCAAAACAACAGAATACACATTCTTCTCTAGTGCACATGGATCATTCTCCAGAATAGATCACATCCTGGGTCACAAATCAAGTCTACACCAGTACCAAAAGATTGGGATCATTCCCTGCATATTTTCAGCCCACAATGCTCTGAAAATAGAGCTCTGTCACAAGAGGAAAGTTGGAAAGAACTCAAATACATGGAGGCTAAAGAGCATCCTACTAAAGAATGAATGGATCAACCAGGAAATTAAAGAAAAAAAGAAAAAAATTAATGGAAACTGAAAACACAACTGTTCAAAATCTTTGGGACACAGCAAAGGTGGTCCCAAGAGGAAAGTATATAGCAATACAAGACTTTCTCAAGAAACAAGAAAGGTCTCAGGTACACAAACTAACCCTATACTTAAAGGAGCTGGACAAAGAACAGCAAGAAAGTCTAAACCCAGCAGAAGAGAAATAATAAGGATAAGAGAAGAAATCAATGAAACAGAAACCAAAAGAACAGTAGAACAAATCAACAAAACTAGGAGCTGGTTCTTTGAAAGAATTAATAAGATTGATAAACCCGTGGCCAGACTTATTAAAAAAAAAAGAGAAAGGGCCCAAATTAATAAAATCATGAATGAAAGAGGAGGGATCACAACCAACACCAAAGAAATACAAACNAGAGAAAGGGCCCAAATTAATAAAATCATGAATGAAAGAGGGGGGATCACAACCAACACCAAAGAAATACAAACAATTATAAGAACATATTATGAGCAATTATACACTAGCAAATTTGACAATCTGGAAGAAATGGATGCATTCCTAGAGAAATATAAACTACCAAAATTGAACCAAGAAGAAATAGAAAACCTGAACAGACCCATAACCAGTAAGGAGATTGAAGCAGTCATCAAAAATCTCCCAACAAACAAGAGCCCAGGGCCAGACGGCTTCCCAGGAGAATTCTACCAAACATTTAAAGAAGAATTAATACCTGTTCTCCTGAAACTGTTTCAAAAAATAGAAATGGAAGGAAAACTTCCAAATTCATTATATGAGGCCAGCATTACCTTGATCCCAAAACCAGATAAAGACCCGAGCAAAAAGAATTACAGACCAGTATCCTTGATGAACATGGATGCAAAAATTCTCACCAAAATACTAGCCAATAGGATCCAATAGTACCTTGAAAGGATGATTCACCACGATCAAGTGGAATTTATTTCTGGGCTGCAAGGTTGGTTCAACATCTGCAAATCAATCAATGTGGTACAATACATTCATAAAGGAAAGAACAAGAACCCTATGATACTCTCAAGAGATGTTGAAAAAGAATTTGACCAAGTACAGCATCCTTTCTTGATCAAAACTCTTCACAGGGTAGGCATAGAGGGTACATACCTCAATAACATCTATGTTATTTCATAGTTCAAAAGCCATCTATGAAAAACCCACAGCGAATGTCGTTCTCAATGGGGAAAAACTGACAGCTTTTCCCCTAAGGTCAGGAACATGGCAAGGAAGTCCACTGTCACCACTGCTATTCAACATAGTACTAGAAGTCCTAGCCTCAGCGATCGGACAACGAAAAGAAATAAAAGGCATCCAAATCAGCAAAGAAGAAGTCAAACTCTCAGTCTTTGCAGATGATATGATACTTTATGTGGAAAACTCAAAGACTCCACTCCAAAACTGCTAGAACTCATACAGGAATTCAGTAAAGTGTCAGGATAAAAATCAATGCACAGAAATCAGTTGCATTTCTATATACCAACAACAAGACAGAAGAAAGAGAAATTAAAGAGTCGATCCCATTTACAATTGCACCCAAAACCATAAGATTCCTAGGAATAAACCTAACCAAAGAGGCAAAGAATCTGTACTCAGAAAACTATAAAGTACTCATGAAAGAAACTGAGGAAGACACAAAGAAATGGAAAAAGGTTCCATGGTCATGGATTGGAAGAACAAGTATTGTGAAAATGTCTATGCTACCTAAAGCAATCTATACATTTACTGCAATCCCTATCAAAATACCATCAATTTTTTTCAAAGAAATGGAACAAATAATCCTAAAATTTATATGGAACCAAAAAAGACCCCGAATAGCCAGAAGAATGTTGAAAAAGAAAACCAAAGGTGGTGGCATCACAATTCCAAACTTCAGGCTCTATTACAAAGCTGTAATCATCAAGACAGTATGGTACTGGCACAAAAAGAGACACACAGATCAATGGAACAGAATAGAGAGCCCAGAAATGAACCCTCAAGTCTATGGTCAACTAATCTTTGACAAAGCAGGATAGAACACCCAATGGAAAAAAGTCTCTTCAACAAATGGTGTTGGGAAAATTGGACAGCCACATGCAGAAGAATGAAACCGGAACACTTCCTCACACCACACACAAAAATAGACTCAAAATGGTTGAAAGATCTCAGTGTGAGACACTAATCCATCAAAATCCTTGAGGAGAACACAGGTAGCAACCTCTTCAACCTCAGCCACAGCAACTTCTTCCTAGAAACATCACCAAAGGCAAGGGAAGCAAGGGAAAAAATGAACTACTGGGACTTCATCAAGATCAAAAGCTTTTACACAGCAAAGGAAACAGTCAACAAAACCAAAAGACAACTGACAGAATGGGAGAAGATATTTGCAAATGACATATCAGATAAAGGGCTAACCTCCAAAATCTATAAACAACTTATCAAACTTAACACCCAAACTCAACACCCAAAGAACAAATAACCCAAAGAAATGGGCAGAAGACATGAACAGACATTTCTCCAAAGACATCCAAATGGCCAACAGACACAAGAGAAAGTGCTCAATATCACTCAGCATCAGGGAAATACAAATCAAAAGCACAGTGAGATACCAGTCAGAATAGCTAAAATTAACCAGTCCGGAAACAATGGATGTTGGCGAGGATGTGGAGAGAGGGGAACCCTCCTATACTGTTGGTGGGAATGCTAGCTGGTGCAGCCACTCTGGAAAGCAGTATGGAGGTTGCCCAAAAAGTTGAAAATAGAGCTACCCTACAACACAGCAATCGCACTACTGGGTATTTACCCCAAAGATACAAACGCAGTGATCCGAAGGGGCACGTGTACCCGAAGGTTTATAGCAGCAATGGCCACAATTGCCAAACTATGGAAAGAGCCTAGATGTCCATGAACAGATGAATGGATAAAGAAGATGTGGTATATATCTACAATGGAGTAGTATGCAGCCATCAAAAGAAATGAAATCTTGCCATTTGCAATGATGTGGATGGAACTAGAGGGTATTATGCTAAGCGAAATAAGTCAAACAGAGAAAGACAATTATCATATGATCTCTCTGATATGAGGAATTTGAGAGACAGGGCAGGGAGTCGTGTGGGGTAGGGAGGGGAAAAAAATGAAACAAAATGGGATCAGGAAGGAGACAAACCATAAGAGACTCTTAATCTCACAAAACAAATTGAGGGCTGCTGGGGGGTGGGAGGGTAGGGATGGGGTGGCTGGGTTATGGACATTGGGGAGGGTCTGTGCTATGGTGAGTGCTATGAAAGGTGTAAGCCTGATGATTCGCACACCTGTACCCCTGGGGCAAATAATACAGTATATGTTAATAATAATAATAATAATAATAATAAAAGGGGGCCCAGCAGTGGCTTAAGTTTCTCCTTAACATAGCCCAACTGGGGTCCTATCAGCACAGTGTGGACAAAGGGCACTAGGAATGCACTGCCTCCTGGCTTAAAAACGTCCTCTCTATTTATTTTATATATTAGTTTAATTTGGATTTAACAATCACTTCTTTTTAAATATAAAAGCCCTTGGGAGCTTTAATCTTCAGTAGTCACTCGTATCTAAATGGATTTATTTTATTAGTTTGTTTTCTTTTTAAAAGCTGAGAGGGAAAAGGAGCTTGAGAGGAGACACTTTGGAGAGAGGCCCGGTCAGCAGGTGGTGAGTTGTTAGACAGCTAGAGGAAGTCTGCAGCTCAGAGAGGGTCTCTTCCTCAAACATTTTACTGTGCGAGCAGGAACATTATAATCATAAAAACATGGTGAGACCAGTGTCCTCTACATTGTGCAGTGCACAACTTGCACAAGTGCATGGAGAAGCCCTGAGAACATGGGAGCCCGCAGCACATGCTCTGTGAGCATGCATGTACATAAGAACACAGTTTTCCAAGTCTGCAGTTGTGTTTAGGGCTCTGGCAGCAAATAAGAGTATTTTCTTGCTTAATCCCAAGTAAACCTCAGTAGAAATGGAATCTATAGTGTAGAAAATGACACCTTTCATTCATTTAAAATGTTTTTTCAAAGGAAAGCTCACCAAATAAGAGGAGCATTCTGACTGAAACAGGTCAAGGGGCCCAAGAACCTCTTCCACTTGGAAATTTGAATCCAGAGCATTACCCCTCTAGAGTTTGCATAATCTTGAAACATTCCTAAACCCTTCAACTTTCACAGACTTTATAAATAGAAATGGAATCACTTGGAGGCAAAAGGGTGGCTTGTCACTTATTCTTCACTCTATTATATAATTACCGATAAAAGAAGAGCCAAGAATCGAGCTTCTAAGATTGTGGGCACCAACTCCACATTCCTATCTTAGCTTCTCATGCTTCACTCTCCCCCCAGCAAACATGCTTTAAACACTGACAGCTTTAGTCATTTGTTTTCAGTAAACTGTCCTCTGTAATCAAAAACAAATGCTTGGCTAATTGCCTTGAAGTTTTATGGAAACAAGCAGTTAAGTGTAATTTTGATGTGTAATAAGACACTGAAGAGAAATCCTTATGATATTTACTCTGGCATATATGTTCTGCCTTCCATTACAGGAGGGAGTGCTGGATGAGGCCGAAAGTCTGGCAGAGACACATCTAGGTCCAAATTATGTCCCTGCCAGTTACTAGCTGTGTAATATTGGATAAGTTCTGTAATTCCTTGTTCCTCTCACCTCCACTGGCAGAACTGGTGGGAGAATGAAATGAGACCATGGGCAGAGTATCTGGCACTGAGCAGGTATTCAAAAAAGGCAATTATTCTTTCTTTTAAAAATTTTGTTTATAATCAGGTCAAAACAATGAAATGGAATATAGGTACAGGGCTTTATGATTTACTGCTGGAAAACACTGGTTCACAGTTTCAAAACTTTACGTGGCTTAGCCCAAAAAGACTAATTAGGGCTAAAGGCAAGAAACGGATGAAGGTTTATGAAGTTTGGCTACGTGTAGACTAGAGTGTGCAACACCACCCTGTAGGGCCAGACTGGAGAATGAGGGCAACTCCACCTGAAGAGAAAAACAGCTGGTATCCAACCCTTTATAGCAACGACAATACGCCAGCCACTGAGCTCTGCCTGCATTAACTCACTTAATCCTCACAAAAATAACCATGAAGTAGATTCTCTCATTACTTCCTGCGTGGAACATTGTCTCCTCTGTAAGCCACACTTTCTGCAAGCGTGAGCCAAGGTTTAGGCAGCTAATTGTGGACCCAAGTCACTTGGCCCACTCTCTCCCCATTCTTCCCTTGGTATGCATTCTTCCTTAGGCTTAATTGTCATGGTTCTTCCGATGAATAACCTCACATTTCAGTTTCTTTCAAGAGAGACTCACCAATTACAATGTTAGGTCCTAACCCCAAATCTGTTACTAAATTGTTTTTCTTTAAAAACACTGAGGTATGATTGGCTGTGTTCTATTTCTGTTGTTGTTTTGACTGTATCTGAAGACACTTTTTTTTTTCTTTTTAAAGATTTTATTTATTTATTTCACAGAGGGAGAGAGATCACAAGGAAGCAGAGAGGCAGGCAGAGAGAGAGAGGGGGAAGCAGGCTCCTCGCTGAGCAGGGAGCCCGATGCGGGCCTCGATCCCAGGACCCTGATCTCATGACCTGAGCCGAAAGCAGAGGCTTTAACCCACTGAGCCACCCAGGTGCCCTGAAGACAATTTTTTAAAATTTGCTTTTCAGAAGGTAGTGTTTCCACGTCCTTCATCCCCCCAAATAGCTTATGTATCATTATATTTCTACTCAAATATTATCAACAGTATAAACTGCTTAATAGTGTATGGACTTTGTATATCAATATTATAAAATGATTCAGTGTCTGCCTGTTATTTCTTGGTTAACAGAACAAGCTTTCGTATTTTATTATTTATTCACTTATTCATTAATGTATTCAGCAATATACCCATGTAGATGTATTCTTTGACCCTGCGGGAGGTACAATGATGAATGAGACATGGATTCAGATCTCTACCAGTTAAAAGGGAGGTGTAAGAGGAATAAGGCGAATTCTGTAGAAGATATGAAAGATGAGGCTTCACAATTCTAGGGGGAGCAAATGACTTCCAATTCAAGAGGTGGAAAGGAAAGCAGAGTTTCCATAAAAGGCAGCAATTTGGGAACTGGCTCAGAACGGATGAATAAAAGTGTTTTAGGAGGCAGGGACCCGGTAAACCAAGAGCAGTCAGAATTGTGGGCCCCAGGCAAAGAACCCAGCCATTGAGTTGAGCCAGAGTGTGGAGAAGAGCAGGAGCTGAGGGTCCGCAGAAAAGCTCCCCTCCCTTCCCATTCCTCTCTATACGTTTTTCCTTCAGATGATGACGTTTTAAGGGCTGCGGTCTGACACGCACGCCCCTCACATGCACTGTGCTCACGGTGATTGTAACGGGCTGCAGCAGAGTCTCTGTCCATGGATGGATTAAAACCCCAGAGGCCGTGGTTGGGAGAAGAGTGGGGCAGGAAGAGCCTGGGTGTGGAGTTCTGCCTAGCTTCCCTGGGGTGCCCTCAGACAGCAAGAGAAGCAGGCAAGAGAACCGACACCAGCTGCAGGCAGCAGGAACAGCCTAAATATAGCAACCAGAAGACAGGAAAGACGCCCAGTCT
This sequence comes from Ailurus styani, assembly GCA_002007465.1. NCBI lineage: Eukaryota > Metazoa > Chordata > Mammalia > Carnivora > Ailuridae > Ailurus > Ailurus styani. The sequence continues at coordinate 92,767 of LNAC01000829.1, forward strand.
TTCTTGAACAGATGGGTGAATAAGAAGTGGGAAGTGAAGGAAACGGAAAGTCTCAAGGAGAAAAGTGGGATGTTCTGAGGAAGCTGTGGTGTACACAAGGGCAAAATACACACGCGGTGTGGATGAAATCCAAGCCAGAGCATATGGTATCAGCAGAGGAAGACACCACCCGAAAAAACGGAAGAGGAACACAAAGCCAACTTGTGAGGAGTATAAAAATAAGTGGCCTGGGTGTGTCAAGTGGCATTGCCGTTTTGGAGCACGCCGAATCTGACCACGAGCCCTGGAGTCAGTATAGACTGTGCTCACGCGTGCCGTCTCCGTGACCCTGACTGGAGCGCCAAGCTGTCTGACCCTCCGTGCCCTGTCTCTAAAACTGGCTAATGCTAATTCCTACGTTGGATGATTGGTGGAGGACTGAATTACATTAGATTTTCCATATGAAGTGCTTTGCATGGTGTTTGGCACATGGTAAACACTCAATAAATGTTCATCTTGTTGCTGTCTCTAGATTATTTATATAATTCTAGGAAGTTACTCCAAGGAATTATGCATACAGGCAAAACCTAACACCCAGGATATTCATCGTACATTCAATGGCAGCATGCATACACACATATTCCACACAAATCCTAAATGGTCTAATGACAGGTGACCTAGGTAACTTGTGGTATCTTCATGAACTGAATATTATGTGACTTTCTGAAATGTTCTCATAGGAGAGCATTTAACAATAACATCATGTATTAGGGGAAAACAAGTTATAAAGCAGCAGGTAAAGAATGACTGTTTTTGTGGAGAAAAAAAAAAAGGAAAGATAGTCAACAAAGTGTTTATATTGGTTATTCTCCAAATGGTGGGATTATAGATAATTTTTCCCTTCTCTTTTTGCTTATTTTTTCCTGGATTTTCTACAATGACATCGGATCATATTTTTGTAATAAGAGAATTAACGTATTATTCAAACAACATAATAGAGAGGAAAACAGATGAAAAAAAAAGTAAAAGGTGATTACCAAGGAGAAAAAAATGTTAATATTTTTAAATCACCAATGTTTATTCCAAATCAAACTCCAAACAACACTATAGTCTAAACAAACCTGTACTCTAAACAACACTAAACAGTAAGAATAACTTACACGAAATAACCTATAAAAAGTACATTAACTATAATATCCAGTGTGCAAACCCTGAGGAGACTTTCAGGGCAAAGGGCTTCCTTCCATGCATTTGAAGTAGGAACTTCAGTGGTTGTATGTTGTTCTAGGCAGTCTAGGACTGCCTAGAAAGAATGAGATTCTTAAAGATACTTAAAAAAGTAAAGATGGTAAACAAATTCCCCCGTAAATAAAACAGTTCCTGCTTTCAGACAGGATGTAAACAAACTTGTTAAATATGAATGGAAATTTTGAACTGAAATTCAAAGCTTAAGGTGTTACATTTTAAGGTAACAAATGATATTTCAGTGCTGAACTTGCCTTTAAAGATAACCTACTTTGACCCCTTCATTTTACAAATAAACTTCAACATGGCTGGGTAGTTAGCCAGTAGCAAAATTTACATTAGAGGACCTCCCTGTTTCTCAGCCACGGAAGCAGTGTTATGTCCCACACTGAGATGCTCCCTGTCTGCAGACACCAGAGAGACCCTCACAAGGTAGGTTTTTTATAGCAATCACTGAGGCCTCTCCCTCCACCCACATCGTGCTACAATGGTGATGTTCCTTCCTATTTAGTCTAGCAAAAAAGACACTAAACCCTAAACTTGACATTATTTTATGTGACTTCATACTGTTAAAAATCACTACATTGAAGAATACTGCTTCTGGGTTAGATGGTGGCATAGGAAGCACCAGGAATCTGTCTCCCCACCTAGAAAACAATTACACTGGCAGAATTTGTGTCGTGTAACTATTTTAGAAGCTACAGTCCATTGAAGGCTGACTACTTCGAGGGGAAGGCCTGAGGGTAAACAAAGGTTAATTTTGGTCCATTTCAACTCTTAGCAGAACAGCAGCTCCCCATTCCCCATCCCTAGCCCTATAGCAAGTAGTGTTGTATTTGTGCCCAGAGCAGCTTGCATGCAACTTGTGAAAGCCAGGATAGGCAAAGGACCCTGCCCTCCAAACATCAGGGATTTGTACTCTGATCACTGATTGCTAATTCTGATCACAGAGTTGGAGACAAAGAAGAGAGTGGTCACTATTGTTGCCCACCCCCGCCCCCCCTTCCAGTGGATTTAAAGAGTCTGTCTTCTATCTCCTACCTCATTTTTCTTTTTTTCCGCTTTGGGGAGCCAACTATTAAAGACTAGAACATTCAAAAGCTACTACATATACGGGGGAAGAAAATGACTACATATGCCCAAGGAAAAGCACAGGTTCAGAAAAGACCTGAAAAGACCATAAATTTACACCTCAGGCTAATCCTTGGTACAGAGACAGACTACAAACAAACAAACAAACAAACAAACAAACAAAAAACCCCAATAACAAAAAACAGTAAACCTTGGGAAAGGGGGAGATATGATTTCCGGAGTTACCACATTATTAGATTAAAATGTTCAGTTTTCAACAACAACAAAAAAAATCACAACACACGCAAAGAACAGTAAAGTATGACCCATTCAAAAGAAAAACAATTCAACAGACACTGTCCCTGATAAAAGACCTGATAGCAGATCTAGAAAAAGACTTTAAAACAGCCATCTTAAAGATGCCCAAAGAACTAAAGGAAGATGTGGAAAACATCAAGAAAATGATGGATGATCAAAACAGAAACATCAGTAAAGAGATAAAAAACCTAAAAAGAAACCAAGAAAGAAATCCTGGAGCTGAAAAGTAACTGAAGAATTCACTAGAGGGATTCAAAGGCAGTTTTGGACAGGCAAAAAAAAAAAAGAATCAGCAAACTTGAAGACAGAACGAGAGAAATTACTGAATCTGAAGAACAGAAAGAAAAGATTGAAGAAAAGTGAACACAGCTAAGGGACTTTTGGGACAGCATCAACTGGACCAATATGCACACTGTGAGAGTCCCAGGAAAAGAGAGAGAAAGGGATAGAGAGGCTGATAATGTCCTGTATTTAATGAAAGACACGCATATAAAAAAAGAAGGTTAACAGATCCAAATAAGATGAACTGAAAGACACCCATACTGAGAACATTATATATGAATTAAAGGTTCAATACAGCAAGAAGATAAAATAATTATAAACATTTATACATTTAACAAAACAGCAATACATATGAAGAAAAAAATGACAGAACTGAAGGGAGAAAAAGATATTCCTACAATAATAGCTGGAGACTTCAATACTCCACTCTCAACAATGGATAGAAAAACCAGACAAAAGGTATGTAAGGAAATAGAGTATTTAAATAATGCAATAAACCAACCAGATATAACAGACATATACAAACACCATATCCAGTAACAACAGCATATGTATTCTTCTCATATGTGCACAGATCTTTTATAGAATAGACCATATGTTAGGCCACAAATTAAATCTCCATGAATTTAAAAAGGTATCATACAAGGTACCTTCTTTGACTACACTGAGACAAAGTTAAAAATCAGCTATAGAAAACTGGAAATTCATAAATATGTAGAAATTAAAGAACTTTAAAACAACAATGGGTCCAAGAAGAAATTATAAGAGAAATTAGAGAATATTTAGAGATAAATGAAAACAAAACCCCAATACATCAAAACTCATGGGATTTAGCAAAAGCAGTGTTAAAGGTAGAAATTTACAGCTATAAATGCTCCTATTATGAAAATAAGAAAGGTCTCAAATCAACAGCCTAATTATACAACTTAAGGAAAAAATTAAACCCAGAGCTAGGAGGAGGAAGGGATAATAAAGATTACAGCAGAGATAAAAAAAAATAGAGAATAGAAAATATAAGAGAAAATCAATGAATCCAAAAGTAGGTTCTTCAAAAAGATCAACAAAAGTGACAAATGGGTAAATGGACTAAGAAAAAAAGAAAGAAGACTTAAATTACTAAAACCAGAAATGAAAGTGGGAACATTAGTACTAATTCTACATACGTAAAAAGGATAGAGAATATTATAAACATCCATATGCCAACAAATTGGATAAGCTAAATTGGATAGATGAAATGAACAAAGTCCTAGAGACACAAAATCTACTGAGACTAACTCACATAAAAATATGCAAATAAACCTATAACTAGCAAAGAGCTTGAGTCAGTAAATTAAATACTCCCAAGAAAGAAAAGCTCTGGACCTGTTTCACTGGTGAATTCTAGCAAACTTTAGGAGAGGAACAAATATTACTTCTTTTCAAACTTTTCCAAAAAATTGAAGATGAGAGAATATTTCCCAATGCATTCTATGAGGTCAGTATTATCCTGATACCAAAGTCAAAGACATTATAAGAAAACTACAAATGAATTATCTCTTATGAACATTGATGTAAAAATGAAACCAAATTCAAGAGCATATCAAAAGGATTATGTACCTTAACCAGTTGAGATTTATTCCTGGAATGCAAAGACGATTCAAATATGAAAACTGCCCAATATAATAAACCACATTAACAAAATGAGGGAAAAATATGATCATCTCAATTGCCAAGTAAAAACATTTAACAAATTCAACACCCTTTTATCATAAAAGAAAAACACTAAAAAAATCCTATCAATAGAAAGAAATCCCTTAACATAATAAAAGCATATATGGAAAAACCACAGAATATCAAACTCAATGATGAAAAACTGAAAGCTTTTCCTTTAAGATCAGGGACAAAAAAAGCAAAGATGTCACCTTCATAACTTCTATGCAATATAATACTGGAAGTACCAGCCAGAGCAATTATGAAATTAAGAGACATAAAAAACACTCACAACAGAAGGAAGAAATAAAGTTATCTATGTGCAGATGATATGATCTGGCCTGTAGAAAAGCCTAAATATTACATACACACACAAGCCCCACAAAAAAATGTTGGAATAAATAAGTTCAGCAAAGTAGCAGGATACAAAGTTGACAAAAATGAGTTTGCAATATTTACACACTAACAATGAACAATTTGAAAAAGAATTACAAAAATAATTCCATTCACAATAGCATTAAAAAGAATAAAATACTCAGGAATTGACTTAACTAAGGAGGTGAAAGACTTGTACAATGAAAGTTTCAAAACATTGCTGAAAGAGATTAAATAAGACATAAATAAAAAAAAAGACATAAATAAATGTAAACACATTCTATGTTCATGGATTGGAAGACCTAATATTGTTAAAATGTCAATACTATCCAAAGTGATCTACAGATTCAATGCAATCCCTACTAAAATTCCATTAACATTTTTTTTGCAGAAATAGAAAAACCCATCCTAAAAGTCATATGAAATCTGAAGGTATCCTGAATAGCCAAAACAATCTTGACGAAATAAGTCAGTCAGAGAAAGATAAATACCATATGATTTTACTCATATGTATAATTTATGAAACGAAACAAATGGGTGTAGGGAAGAGAGAGAGAGAGCAGGAGGGAGGGAGAGGCAAACCAAGAAATGGACTTTTAACTATATATAACACCACACTGATGGTTACCAGAGGGGAGGACGGTGGGGGTATGGGTTAAACAGGTGATGGGGATAAAGGAGAGCACTTGTGATGAGGATCGGGTGTTGTATGGAAGTGTTAAATCACTAAATTGTATACCTGAAACTAATATTACATTGTATGTTAACTAACTGGAATTTAAATTAAAAAAAGACTGAAGGATCATACTTTCTGATTTCAAAAACTACAAAGCTACCATAATTAAAACAGTGTGGTCCTGGCATAAAGACAGATATGTAAACCAGTGGATTAGATTAGAATAGAGAACTCTGAAATAAACTCTTGCATATATGGTCAATTTTTGCAAGGGTGCTCAGACAATTAAATAGGGGAAAGGATAGTATTTTCAATGAATGGTGCAGAAAAAACTGAATATCCATTTAAAATAAAAATGAAGTTGGACCCTTACTTAACATAATGCACAAAAATGAAACCAAATGGGTCAGAGACCTAAATGTAAGATCTAACACTACAAAACTCTTAGAAGAAAACGTGGGACATTGGATTTGGCAATGATTTCTTAGATATGACACCAAAGGGATAGGCAACAAGATAAGAAATAGACAAACTGGATTTCATGAAAAAAAAAAAGTAAAAATGTGCATTTAAATACATAGTCAACAGAGTAAAAAGGCAATTCCCAGAATGGGAGATACTATTTGCAAATCCCATATCTGATTAGGAATTAATATCCAGAATATATAGAGAATCCAAAAGTCAATAACAAAACAGCCTGAAGGACTTGAATAGATAATTCTCCAAAGAAGATATACAAATGGCCAATAAACACAGGAAAAGATGCACAACATTTCTAGCCATTAGGGAAATACAAACCCAAACTATAATAAGACACCATGTCACACCCATTAGAATGGCCACTATCCAAACACCGAAAATAATAAATGTTGGGGAAGATGTTGAGAAATCGGAACCCTTGTGCCCGGCTGGGAATATAAAATGGTACAGCTACTGTGAAAATCAGTATGGACATTCCTCAAAAAATTAAAAATAGAATTACCAAATAATCCAGCAATTCTGCATATCTACCCCAAATAATTGAAAGCAGAATCTCAAAGAGATATTTTTACACTCATGTTCACAGCAGCAGCATTATTTATAATAGCTAAAATATGGAAGCAAAAAAAGGTGTCCACTGATTGATGGGTAAGAAAAATGTGGTATATACATATAATAGAACATGATTCTGCCTTTAAAAGGGAGGAAATTCTGGTACATGTTACAACACGAATGAAATTTGTGGACATTGTGCTAAGTGACATAAGCCAGTCACAAAAACACAAATACTCTATGATTCCATTAATATGAGGTACTTGGTCAAAATCATGAAGACATTAAGTAGAATGGCGGTTGTAAGGGGCAGGGGCGGGGGATGGAAGGTTATTGTTTAATGGGTACTGAATTTCAGTGTTGGGGAAAAGAGTTTATGGAATCAATGCATGACATTATGAAAGAATGTAATACACTGAAATGTACACTTAAAAATGGTTCCAGTGGTAAATTTTATGTCTATTTTACCACAGTAAAAAGGAGAACACTGCCTCCTTACAATGAATAAAATTAAAAATTGCTTGCCTTAAAATCAGAGTAGCCTGGGGAGGAATGATCAGCTGCCTCACCCGGTTCTGGTAGAGAGAGACCCTCCCTGAAGCAGCCCAAGAAGAGATGGAGGGCAGGGCCACCAGGTGAAATACAGGGAGAAACTTTTATTTTTCCATGCAAATCTCTCCTCTCCCAAACTGCAGTGTGACTTTAGCATATCCCTAGAGTTGACCAATTAATTACACATTAAATCCACAGTCACATCATTGCTTTACATGTGAAAATGTTCCAAATATCCTTTTGAAGTCAGGTTTTGGCAGGTTAAAATAATTAATTCTGATCACGTGTTTGTTGTGGGTGGGACATATGGGACATGGATTATAAATGATATTTTAAAAATAGAACATGCGAGGCTCACAAAATTAAGAGAAATAAATTTTCTTTTATTCCGGTGCCTCTCATAATTTTTATTGAGGGGGATAAAAGAAACCTTAGTTTCTTAGCCGATTTTATTCTTCTGGCTCTACCTGATAACGCAGAAATTACCTATTGTCCAGATGACTAGTACTTTTGGGGCGGGGGGGGATACGTGGAGTTAACCCCATTCCCTCTCTCTCCTCAGCTCTCTCATCTGTAAAATCGGAGGTAATTAGAGCACTGCCCTCAAACAGTCTTTGAGGATTAAAGGAATTAAGACCTGTAAAATGCTGAAAATAGAGGAAACGCATGGAAAGTGTTCTCTAACCTTTAGCACAACACTTTGCCATCACCCATAGGAGAACATGTTCATACTAGGATATGTATGAAGCTGGATTTATCTATAGTAAATTTCATTTCCGATTTGGTAGTCAATTACTCTTAGACTAATTCTTTTCAATCTTTAAAATGCACACAAATCACTTGGGATATGTTGTTAAATGCAGTCTAATTTAGTAGGTCTGGGGTGGGGCCTGAGCCCTGGCATGTCTAACAAGCTCCCAGGGGATGACTAAGCAGCTGGTCCACCGGCCACTCTGAATGACAAGGATGTAGATGACCCATCTCATGCCCTTCTACTTCTGGATACAGTTTCCAATCCCTCTAGGAAAGGTTGTGAAACACTTTACTATTTCCCTGCTCTAAGGCAGTTTTAACAGATGGCAGCATGGTGAGACTCATATTTGATAACAGACCAAAAGACCTCTTCTCGACATGGAGTGGGATGCAGGGAGAAGAGAGGCAGGGAGGCAATCAGGTTTCCAACACAGCTTTCAATCTCCCTAGGTCAGTTCTGTACAGCGGGGCTTCATTCTTCTGGTTAGAGCTAGTTCCTAAGACTGTTAGGTATCAATTTATCCTACTGTAAACATAAGCACTTATTTTAAAACCAAATATAAATTAATTTTGTTATATGCATGCTTTTTTCTATAACTTTTGATAAACAGAGGCTGTGTATAAATTTCAGAGAACAAAAGATGCTTTTCAAACATGAATGCAATAAAAAGGACAAAGTAGGACATGTCCGTAATCCATGGTATTTAAACTCATCCCTGATGTTCTGAAGATATTTTTATAATAGTCATCATAAGTAATATTTATTAAATATTTAATATTTTTAATATTAAATTTAGCCTTTAGAAATGTGCTTCTGTGCCTACTGCCATTTCAACATTGTGAGCTATTTTAATCTGTGCCTTTCTAGAAGTTGTTTACAAAGAAAAAAACAATAAACAGGAAAGATAAGAATGGTGCCAGAAGATAGAATCATATACTAGAAACTCTAAGTAAACTGAATACATTTATAATCCTGAAATAAATATACTAGAAATTAAAATGTTTAACCAGGACCTTACGTAGGTGTTAACCAGAGGAAGAATAAAACCTTACTTGCATAGTTACAAACCTTATTATTTACAAAAATCCTATAACTGCTCCTTTAAATAAATAATTATAGACATACTGTATGTCTTAGGAACTTCCTAGCCTTTAAAAATTAGGCATAAAAGGTATAAAAATGTTAAGCATTGTTATTAAGACAATTGCTTATCTACTGAACATTTTAACTGGGGGAAAAAGGTCTCTCCTAGAAGGGGCTGTGCTTGCTGCTCTCATTAAATGGCATCTGTGGAGTAATGTCCCCATCTTTTGGATTTTTAGACTCTATCATCTCATGTTGTATTTTTATAATTAGGCAACCTGACTGATCTTTTATAAACCAGAATAGCTCTCTCCTCCACCATGCCAATTAGCACAGATGTTACTTTATTTAACAAGGGTTTTTCCCTCTCTGCTTACACGTGATCAGACCAACTGATGAAACCACCCAGCCAGCACCGGGGCCTCCAGCTGAGTTTCTCATACTATTACTGGCTGGGTAGAACCATCTGCGTGCTTTCCCTTGCTGTTCCTGGCACCAAAAAGTAGGCGTCTGCACAATGGCTGACCCAGATAGAAGGGCCTTTGCCAAGGTTGTTTTTCTTATAGCAAAGCTAATTGACCCATGTGAGGCTGAAATGTGCCCCCTTGTACCACCATTCTGCGGCTGACTCCCATAATGTCCCCTAGGGAAAAACAAAATATGGCACCCTTTTGCAAATCCAAGCTAAGGATCAAGCGTGGTTTAAGAAATACTTTGTTAAAATTGATAAAAGGAAACCAAGCATTGGAACAGCTTTGATTAACACAAACACAACCAATTCTGAGACGTTGGAAATAAAAAGAGAGAAGGAAATAATTCTCTAAGTTTTGTAGCTTATTCACATGCCTATCACATTTTTGTTAATTTATCCCTTAAAATAATTTATAGAAACCCTATTTCTCACTACGTACCAACAATTGCTATTCGTTTTTTCACATGGTCGCTGAGTGTCACTGGGAAATGAGGTGAATTTTCAGGCCCCAGGAAGAGTCAGAGTAAAGCCTAATACATCTGAATTTTTGAAGCATGCAAATCCACCACCAACAATCATTCATAAACACTTACTGAGTGCCAGACACAAAATCTGTGATTCTAGAGACAAGAATCTTGTAACTAAACACAGGTAATTCTCTGATAGTCAAAGCAAAGGAAGCATTTGCAGATAATGTAGGACACCCCTCTCCCGCATCTCAAGATGCTGCTTCTGTAGGTTTGGGGAGGGCTCTGGAATCTGCTGCCTAAGGTGGGCCATAGCTACCTACTGAAAGTGCTTCAAGCTTCTAGATGGTGAGAAGGAAAGCTCTGTGGGACACAAGGTGCTTGGGCTGAGGCTGGAAGGAACTCTAGGAGTTCCATAAATAATTTTGGTCAGAAGAGACAGCAGAGCAGAACAACGCAGAGGTATGAGACAGCACGGGAGGTGGGAGGGAACTGAAACAGATGTACATTCCTGAAGGGCTGAGAAGGAACTGGAGGGAGGACTGATGATCAGGTTGAACAAGCCCTGGAGATCAAGGGTCCTTTTGGCTGCCTTAAAATCATAGGATTTATTCCAGGGAGTAGGAACCCCTGTAGAATTCTGGTGGGGCATCAGACACTGAGACAGACATTCATGGGGAACAAGCTAGTGTTACAAAATACTTGAGATGTATGTGACCATTGATAAAATGGACTTACTCTAAATTTCTAATTAACATAGTACTGTTAGTTACCGAACCGAGAACAAAAAATTAATAAACTATAATCCTTCTGTATCCTCATTCCGCTGATGACATTCAGAAGATGCATGTCAAACCCAGAGTAGACTCAACTCTGTGATAACACTTGTTTTGAAAATGTGAATCTGTCCCAACTAGATTGATGGATTAGGGAACAATGGAGGATAATGTGAATTTCATGTTTGCTTATGCACAAATACATCCACAAGAAACACCTGATGAACACCGGAAACCACACGTAGCTGAACCCAGACGTGCAGGAATACACAAAATGCATACATGCACATACCTCACAAATCTGCCAGTCACCTCAGTCACAGTGCCTGGATCCATCGGATTCCACACAGTCCTCCTTCCACTACCTCATGGTAACACACAAGTTACAATCTTTCTGAGGTTCACTTCTCCAGCCAAGCTTCAGGATGGTATTTATTTATTTTGTAAATCATTTAACATGTGTAAAACCATGCTACCACTTTAGCCAGATTCCTACCTCTTTTTACGTATCACTGATGAAGTTTGAGTGTTGCTCCCCCGTCCCATTTCCCCATGAGCCCAGTAGTTTTGAATGCATGATTCTGCACAGCATGGTAATTCTGGGGCACATATAAATTTCCTATAACAGAAATGACTGTTCTGAAGATGACTTCATTTGAAGATGAATGCGTCATGACAATCAAATTGATATATTTTTCTACAATGGTAACTGCTGAGAAGGTTTTTATGACAGATCATGGCAGCACTCAGTAGGGCTAACGGAACTCTCTGTAGGGAGGAGTGTTGGTACTCTATGGTCATTCCTCATGTCCTCTGCCCCAAGAGGATCCTCCTCTCTAGAAGACAGTGACCCAGGGGTGCCTGGGTGGCTCAGTCAGTTAAGTGTCTGCCTTTGGCTCAGGTCATGATCTCAGGGTCTTGGGATTAAGCTCTAAATCGGGCTCTCTGCTTGGTGGGGAGTCTGCTTTCCCTCTCTAATAAATAAATAAAATCTTAAAAGAAAAAAAAAAAAGAAAGGAAGGTGACCTAGTGCAGAGCCCCAGGAAGACATGGTCTGTCTTTCTCCTCTAGTTGTTGGGGACTAGATATGGTGCCAAGAACTGCTGCAGTTGTCTCACTTCTAACCTGGGGAAGGGCCTGTTCTGAGCAGGGCAGGGAGGTGGAAAAGAACTTGGGTCCTTGAAGACACTGATGAGGTTCTAAATCACTGGTTCTAAACCTTTGAATAAAGTTGGAATAACCAGGAAAGCTTTTAACAATTTTGAAGGCCCATGCCTCACCCTAGAGATTCTGATTCAATACTCCTGTTCCTGGCATTTTTTTCAGATTCTCTAGGTGATTCTAATGTAAACCTAGAAAGAAGTCCTTTAGACTTATTTGAGCTAATAAGTTCCCTTATTATTTGAATCCGTCTGAGTCTGAATTTCTGTTATATTCAGCTTGAAGCATCGTATATAATGACACTCTCTTTGGAATGAAATGCAAGGTCCAGTATTTAAATTTCATTAGATCTCAGGAATTTAAATCTTAGTTCCTAGCCAAAAACAACAACAACAACAACAACAACAAGGAAAAGAAACAACAACGAAAAAACACCCCACTTATTTAAAAGGAAAAAAGATGTTGTGACTACCCAACCTTCAAACTAATTCTGAAGATAATCATCACAGATATCAAAAAAGGAGTTTAGTCATAATTGAAACTGAGGGTTGGTGACTTTGACTATAGACACTGAGAAAAAAAATCAACATTCATTTATCCTGGGCAGTAAAATAGGTATTTATAGTTCTATTGCTGTCCAGCTGGGTGATGTTAAAGCTTGACTATTGTCTAGAGATGAATTTAGGATTTCTATAAATGTTAGCATTATCATATAGTGCTACCTTGCAGGTTTCATTCTTATTCAATTTCATTTTCAAAAGTATTGTTGTTGGTATTTTATGGAATATATATCTTCGCATCCTTATGAATGAAGAGAGATGTGAACAATATAAATATGCTTCAAATCCAAAAGACTGTCTAGAATCTAGACTGAGAACATCTTGAAATTAAGCAACTTGGCAGCATTTCTCCCTACCTATTCTAAATTAATTGTAGCATTATTTTGCATATGAGGCCCCCTTCCATTTTTGGACTGTGTGGTGGTGGGTGTACATGTATATGTGAGGCAGGTTAATGGTACACTTTTCCAGTTCTCTGTGCTTTCTTGTTAATGGGCCTCTTGATGTATCTGAAGGGACATATGAAAGAATTTGGGTAACTGTTGCAAACTTTCATGATCTTGCTTACTATTCTGTCCTAACTTTGGGACAGTGTCCAAGTATTTAAAGGCATTCAAGATCAAGAGGTCAGAGTGATCACCTGAAAGTGATCAATCCTAGATGCCAGTCTGAAAGGCCCTTTCTGTTGCAGGGACAAGGTATGGTTGGAATGAGTTTATTTAATAAGATCAGACATTCTTTAAGAGTTCAACAAAGAGGCAAAATAAGAAAGATAGGGAACTTTTAAAGCAGAACAATAAGAACATCAAAGGTGAAACAATAATTGGGAAATACTACCAAGAAAGCCAGGAATTAGAGTCTAGGCAGGGGTGTATGAAGAAATGGTGGGGGCGGGAGGGGGGGAAGGGACCCGTTTCATAACTGCTTTTCCAGTTGGAACATTTTTGTTTTCTACTCTTGTTTTCAAATGTAGCCCACAATGTTTTAGGGTAAAGCTAATTTGCCCATGGCTTATTAAAATCATCATACTTTGAGTTACTGTTGTCAAAGCTTCTATCTACTGACCTAAGTAACTGTGGAAAACAGTGTTCTGCCTGGAAATAAGGCTCTAGACAGAACTGCACTAAGTTGGTAATAATTCTGGGGGAAAGAAGGGAGGGCCCTGTCATCATCTTCAATAAAAAGGAAGTTTGGGGATTTGATTATATTCCAGTGATCTTTCAAGACGTTTTAAATACTTCGGCCACAATGTAATGTCAGGTCTAAGAAGGGTCTTGCTTATTGTTTTTTCATGTATTTTTAAAAGTTGCTCGTGACCAACTGTACTTCACAAGCAGAGAAACATTCCAGACCAAGGTTAAGCTTGTGTGAGCCAAGTTTACTAGTCTAGTCAAATACAATTTACAATGAAGTTAATCACATGTATTTGTAATGACAGATATGCTTATTAAGAAGCTTAATAAAGCATGAATGGTGAACTCTTTGTGTAAATGATTATACTTAGTATTCTTATGGTCAAGAGAATTTCGTTTTTGTTTTTTTTCTCATCTTATTAGTTGTTCATATCAATGCTAACATGTTTTTCTGGTACCACCGATGTTGTCATTTTTTAAAATTTTATCATTATTGCCACAAAATAGAAAGGTCCAAAATTTTCCCAACAATTGCAGTTCCATCTTAAGACCTCTCCTAACCTAAAACATGTTTTTAATTATGAAAAGTCACTTCCTTCAGGTTCAGGACTTGGGGAATGGGTATTACCTGTACACAGAGAGAAAAATGCCCCCTGTCTGGGCAAACATGGCCTCCAGACCTAGGCATGCTTAGTGAACAGAGCACAGGCTGGGCTTTTGTACCCACTCGTCCCTTCAGTAGAGCTCTTGTGAGCAGTGCACAAACTGCACTTCCGAATGCTCTGTAACCCTGTCCCTTTCTCCACACGCTGCAGGCATGGAGTTCCTGGCATTTACCACCTGCAATACTTCCGCATGGATGAATTCCACACAAATGGGCATCTTGGAGCTGAAAACCAGGAGGGGAAATATCAGGGTTCAAGGAAAGAGAGAAAGCTGAAGCAAAGGTGCCCAAGCCACTGACTGACCCAGCAGCTCTAGCACGAGGGAAAATCAAAAGGTGTTTCTTAGCCTTAAGGTTTCAAGGCAAGAGGAAAGCTGGCTGTCTGATTTAGATATCCCCCTTTGTTTGGTCAGCCTAGAATTCCTATGACAGGAGCAAAGCTGGAATTAAAGCTCAGTTGATTAAATATAGAGCTTTCTGGAAAAGTTAACGAAGAGGTTTCAAAGAACAAATGATGAGATGCTAGGGGCAGAAGATTTAAAAGCAAGAGGTTGCTATGTAGGAGAGGGTGGTGCTGCCATTGAGGGGGACGGAGTGGACAGAAAGGGACAACCTAGCCATCCCAAAGGTTTGGCCTCTGGCCTTAGCTGACCAGCTGTACAGACAATTCAAAACCCCATCTCATTCCCTGCCACGCACTTGTGTACTTTAGGACCCAAATGACTGTCCCTAAGGCAATGTGGCATTGAAAGTCTAAATAAATGTCAAATTTCAAAAAAGGTCATTGGAAGGAAGCAAATGCTATTAATGACACGTTTGATTAAGCATGATTCAAACCCACAAGAATTTCTGGCCACGGATTCTCAATATTTCTAACTGTTTCACTTGAGCTCTCCACCAACCATTGTCTATGCCTCCTGGGCAGTGTTCAGCATGGGTACAGTCTGGCAACGTCACATTTTATGGGGATGATGGAGATGAAGACAAATGATGGGGAAGAAGGCCCAGCATGAGGGGAGTAAGTGTCTCATTTGTTCCCGAAGGGCATCAGCTCACTGTCCTAAAAAGGGCATTACAGTCAAGGTTTAGCACTCCATTTCCTGTGGTTCTGCTTTCATGGGCTCCTCAGATATTTTGGTTAAAAAGAAATTTACCGAAGCATAAAGATATCAAAAGTTGGTTATAAAACCTGTTTACTAAGTTAAGTTAAAACTGTCATCCTGTAAGCTGTTGACAACAGAGAGCTCTTTATAATTCTCCTTTTGACGTTCAAATTTCTTCGTGATGGAATTACATGTTTTGGATAAGGCAAAAAGACCGAGATAGGAGGAATGAACGCTCCTACAAAGATATATGGTCCACCTTCTGTGATCTTGAGCTGGTGCACGGGCAGAGAGATTGTGAACAAGGTTCATACAATACCTAATGAGTAACTAAATGTCATGCTTCAAATATCTGTGCTCATTTTGGCCTTAGATTATAATTCTTTAGAAGATAGAAAAACTGCTGATGTCTAAATTCATTTTATATCTCCTCATGTCAATAAACTATATTAAATGGGAAGGTATTTTAAATGGGACTGTATTTTAATCCAGCCAGCATTAGTGTTATTGATAAACAATGAGAGATTATAAAAATATATTTACTAATTGGAAAAAAATGCTATAAATAGACATACTCTAGAGATGCCAGTTTTCAATTCCACCCAGAAGTCACAAGGAAATACATTATAATCAATACTTTCCACATACTATGTGTTCTTAGGAAGTATACAACACTGACTGAAGAGAAAATCAGGTAACTAGGAAAATTCCGGCCTCCTGGGAATGCCACTGCTCAATTTCTCTCTTCCAACTACCAATCTAACTCAAGCTGCCTAAAAATTGGCCAATAAAACATCACTGACAACAGAACTGGCTCCTTTCAAAGGCAAATGCTTCAGGGAAGGATTAGAGAAATCATTTTGGCAATTAATACTTAAGGGATGATTCATCTAGCTGTCTAGGTACACCCTTCCACCCACCACCTTTCCCCACGGTCATGGACTTCTCTCTAAAGTTTCCCCTTACCAGAGACTGATTTTGGAATGGGCATGGGATTTCATTCTGGCCAAACAATGAGATGGGAGGGAGAGAGAAAGCCTGCTGGGGAGCTTCCAGATAGACTTTTCTAGAAGATGAGTGTGTAGGGGTGGGAAGGGGTGGGGGGGATGACAGGATATATACCTGCCTCTGTGGCAGCCCTCTTGAGAACATGATGGGCATGAGGTGAGGAGAAAGCCAATACACTGAGGATGGCAGAATGAAAAGTTGGTGATGTCAGTGAGCAGCTGAATCATCCAATTCTAGACCAGGACTAGTCTATCTCAGGACTCTTGTTATTTGAAACAACAAGCAACAAATTTCCTCATTTGAGATAATAGTTTCTTTTATTTTTACCACAAGCAAATTGCTATAATCCCAACCATTTTACATTCTGCCAGAGGCTATGAGGGAGAAGAAAACACCCACAACAGTCATTGTTGAATGCCTACTCAGTATCCACCACCACTATCTGTCTTAGGCAGTTGCTGGATTTTTCATAAGGGAAAACAATGGTTGCGTTTAATGAAAGAAGAAATATGTTTGTGGTTCAAGTCTGATCTCTCACATGAAGTCTGTCTAGATAAAACAAAAAACAAAAACCCATGATTGTCTACCTTCTGAATCCATATTAATTATGATCTTTACTGCTTCTCTGGCATTAAGCCATATAATGTCTCTCACATTGATGAGTTACATTCTTATTTAGTTTAATTATTACTTAACTTTTGATGGGGTTCCCTCTCCGTCAATTTTACCGTAAGCACCCTCACTGGGACTACTCTCATTTATTTCTTAAACAGGTATGTCTTAACTTTCAATTCCTAGAACATAATCGGAAGTAGATTTGGTAATGTTCAGGTTGTCTATACTTCCAGAAGTAAATATGAGTCAGCTTTTAAATTTGTTTTCATTCATCTGACACTTTTTGTAATTTTGCTGTCATAAAGAACAGATCAATGCATATTACAAAAATAATTATATTAGTATGACCATGGCATATGTTCACACTACCCAAGGGCAATGATGGGTGCATGCAGGGGTCACAAAGACAGACGATGAGCACCCTCAGTGGTGTTGGGAGCTTGCAGGGGGGTGCACACTTCATTACACGCCCTGTTTCAGGCAGGGATTTGTAGATCAGACAGTTCTGATTTCCTGTAGTTTAGAGAGGATTCTGAACCATGGATAACTTTAAATCTTTGGAGACTGGTATGTAATTATCACAAAGCATAGCAAAACGTCTTGCAGTTCATTAGGAACTTTAAACAAAGTTTTACTTGGCTGATGTGCTTAAATATTAGAACTTACATACAAATCAATTTTAGAACTTTTCTTATGTTCAGTATTTTCCCTATTCTTGAATGCTAGCAAAGATATTCTTGGAAAATGCTTTGGCAACAACTGTAGAACATGACTAAGAATGCTAAAACAAGTAAAAAATTACTTAAGAGTCAGATGAATGACCAACTAAAATAGATTTCTAGAAAACTAAGTGTCGGATGTCATTTACATTATCATGGAAAATAAAGTACGGAAAATTAAAAGTATCAAGATTCTCAATTTTGTTCTCAAGACTAAAAAATGAGAGTTTGTTGAAAACTAGAGTTTGAATTAGGTGGGCCCTAAAGGCTCTTTTGGGAAACAAAGCAGAGGGAAAACAGTTTTTGTGAATAAATACTAACCCTCAAAACAACACTACTATACACAATGAAGTGAAGGTAAATTTTTAAAACTTCCCACTAGTTAGCTCATATTTCAGAGAGGAAGTAGAGTGATATCTTTCATAAACATATGGCACAAAGTTTAATGTGTTACCTCTTTAAAGACTTAGCTGAGTTTTGTATTCTATTATACGGCCGAAGCAGGGGCATTGATACGAATGTGATGTATCTTCATCTAAAGGAGAGTGTCCATGGATTACAGAAAGGCTTTCTATGATACATAAAAAGATGATATTGAGAGGAAACAAGTACTATGACCTAATGATGCTTGTCCAAAATATGTCACACACAGTGATTTTGCAAATCATTTCTCAATGATTAGACTAGAACCACTATAAGCAGATTTTGTCACACTTAGGTTGACAGCTGCTACCAGACTGTTTTGTTTTAATGTCTGTTTTCCATTGCTATTTTAACCTGCTAACTGACATTAACAACTTCTTGATCCTGGGCCACTTTGAAAGATCAATGGAATCTTGAAATCTGCAAGGTACATATAGTTTAAGGCCCTGGGGATCCAGAGCAAGAGGTATCTTTGCTCTGGTATCAGTTTCTGGCTACTCGTTTATGTGAGAAACTGATGATGATGATATTAATGAAAAACAATTTTGAACTTTTTTTGAAGACATGGAATGTCCCTGTATCATACCAAACTGGGCTGAAAATGAAAGCAAAACAGGCCCAGGGATGGCAGGGGCCCAGTCATGGGCTCCAATGCCACCAGTGTGGCAGTGGCAATGGTGGTATATGGCTCCCATGGGACAATGGTTTCCAGATGAACATTTTCCAACTGCGTACCATTAGGCTGTGATAAGCAACAATCTCAGCATAAATCAATAGGAGCTATTTCTCACTCATACGTCATGTCTATCCTGGGTTGGCAGAGAGAAAGAGAGAGCTAAAGAAGATCTCATAGTGGTAACACATACATATCACTTCCCCTTACAACTCACTGGACAGAACTAGTCATGTAGCTGTGACAGCTCGTGGGATACAAGGGGGTGCAATCCTAACAAATGCCTTAGAATGGGGGAGAACTGGAATTACCTGGCAAAGAGCATGGACTACCTTATTTCATAAAATCATCAGATGACCTGTTGAAAAACCAGGGACTTTCTCTGGAAAATTTCTGCCTACTTACTTCCCACAGTAAGAGAATATATTAAATTTTGAATAATAATTTTAATTCTGTTTCTTCATACATAACAGGTCTATGTAGAGAGTTCGACTTACTCTATTTCTATTTTTGCCTGACTTCTCAGTTTTAAGTTACAGTTATCACCATAAAGAAAAGTAATTAATTGGTGTTGTAGACTAATCCATATGCTACCAAAATATGATAGAGTGCAAATGAAACATGTCTCCATATGCCTTTTTCATTTATTATTCCTTATTCTGGTTCTTCCTAGACATGTTCTTTGAACAGGCAGACATGTCTTCTGATTTATTATGCCAATACATTCTGTTTTTTTGTAATTTTTAGTTACTATTTTTACTCTACTTTATAGATATAACCCTTTGAAGAGTCATATGGTTCTATAAGGCCTGTTGTGAAAAACAGTTCACATAGCCCCACCCTCCACTTCCTGCTCTCCAGAAGGAAACACTTTCAATTCTTTTACCCATTATTATTTTTTTTTTCATCTCAGTATCTCTAGCTTATAGTGCTACCTCTTTACTTTTTCTAGAGAACATTACACTTACTTTTTACTATGGAAGATAAAGATTTAGGTCTATTAACCAGTACCACCTCCTCACCCCCTTCCCCATGCAAACACACAGTTCCCACACCCAATCTTCTCCAAATAATTTTATCATGANCAATTCTTTTACCCATTATTTTTTTTTTTTTCATCTCAGTATCTCTAGCTTATAGTGCTACCTCTTTACTTTTTCTAGAGAACATTACACTTACTTTTTACTATGGAAGATAAAGATTTAGGTCTATTAACCAGTACCACCTCCTCACCCCCTTCCCCATGCAAACACACAGTTCCCACACCCAATCTTCTCCAAATAATTTTATCATGATTTTTAAAAATAGATTTTATTTATTCATTTATTTGAGAGAGAGAGACTCTGAAACAGACTCTGTGCTGACAAGGGGCTCAATCCCACAACCGAGAGATCATGACCTGAGCTGAAACCAAGAGTCGGATGCTCAACTGCCTGAGCTTCCCAGGTGGCACCCCCCTCTGTTTTTCTTTGGAGTTACAAATTGTCCTGTGTTTCAATGGTTTAGTTTCTATAAAGTTACCATTAATTCAAACCCAAACTCACCCCTAGTTTAAATCTCTTAATTTGTTCAAATATATTACTTGTTCTCCAAATAGCATCTTTTTGGAGAAAACTTTCTAGAATCTTCTGACTTGCTCCAACCCAGGCTGGCTACTGCTCTCCAGACCTGCTAAATAGCTGTGCTCTACTTAGTTTTGGAATCTCCCCCTATTATCAATCTGAGAACTCTTTCTGTGTTGTTCTGGGAACTCTATTTCCTTGGTCTCAGGTATTGCCCATCCTTAGTGTAAGTCCTTATTTTTGTAGACCACACCCTCCTGTGGATTATGAGAATGGGTGCATGGGAATAAGGTTTTTGAATCTTGAATATCTGAAAGCGGCTTAACTCTAACCTCATACTTAATTTGGCTAGGTACTGAATTGAGGATGGAAGTAATTTTCTCTTAGAACTTTAAAGATATTCCTCACTGCCTTGCTTCTGGTGTTCCTATGAACAATTTGTAGCTATTTTAATTCTTGATCCGTGGATGGAAATCTTTCTTTTCCCTCAACTCTACAAATCTGGAGGATATCTCTTTGTTTTCAGAGTTCCTACCTTTCACAGTGATGTATCTGCGTGTGGGTTTAATTTTATTTGTGTGGGACTTTTTATGGACTTTCTCAATCTGAAAATTCAGGACTTTCATTAGTGGAATGTTTAATTAATTGTATTTTTTGATTACCTCCTTCCTTTTATTTTCTCTGTTCTCTCTTTCTGAACTTCTACTTTTCAGGTTTTGAGCCTCTTAGGTTGTTTCTCTAATTTCCTTCTACGTTTCTCTCTTCCTTTCCATTTTTTTAAAAAATATTTTATTTATTTGACAGAGAGAGAGAGATCACAAGTAGGCAGAGAGAAGGAAGCAGGCTCCTTGTGGAGCTGGGAGCCCGATGCGGGCCTCGATCCCAGGACCCTGAGATCGTGACCTGAGCCGAAGGCAGAGGCTTAACCCACTGAGCCACCCAGGCGCCCTCCTTTCCATTTTTGTATTTTGTTTTCTTGGGAGGGTTCCTCAATTTTATCAATTCCAACTCTTCTACTAAGCTTTACATTTCTGATATTATATTTTGATTTCTAGTAAGTTTTGCTTTGAATAAATGTTTTCTTTTTTTTTTTTCCCTGAAGCTTTCTTCCCTTACATAAACTGCTTTCTCCCAGTTACTTTTTTCTATTTGCTTTTGCCAGTCTTTAACTAACAGTCTTCAAGTATCTGGTGATCCCCAGTTGTCTTGCTCATGTGAAGTAGTGTGAACTAAAAGGTATGAGAAAGTTCTGTGTGTGGACAGAGTTGTGAAGGGTGGGTTCACTCTAAAGTGAACTGGCTGTTTCCCTGGAAAACACCTAAGGTCAGTACATTTGTTTGTTTTTAAAAATTTATAACTTTTATCTAGAGAAATCTCTTTTCATTTCCTCCCTGAAGGGACAGACATACTAGTATTCTGGGAAGTAAGTGGGGTGAGGCCTCAGGATCTCAGATTCAGTATTTAAATGTATTCATCATTCCTCTTCTGGTAGGGTGTACTCAATATGCCTGACCTCTCTCCATCCGGAGACATTCTGTTTTACATTTTCCGGAGGAGTAAACCTCCATTCTTCTACCAGAGTGGGAAAGGGAATCCACTTGCTTCTTTTTTTCTTTTAATTCCAGTACAGTTAACAAACAGTGTTGTATTAGTTTCAGGTGTACCATAGTGATTCAGCAGTTCCATACATCACCCAGATCACCTAGTGCTCATCACAAGTGCCTCCTTAAACCCCATCACCTATTTCACCCATTCCTCTAATTGCTTCTTAAAGAGGAAGTTCCAACTTCACCCCATTTATAGTGCCTGAGCTTCAAGAGGAGTTTACAATCTAAATAACTTCTTGGTTTTTACCTACTGCTGACTTAGCATTTAGTTTTCCTAGGCTGCTAAGTCAGTTACCACTTTACATCTGTTTTACAAGGAACAAAATTTTGTTACTATCTATTCTCCTGTCTCCTTATTCCTTGAAGGTTTACATTTAACAACCCTGACAGTCCTTGGAATGGAGGTTAAGAGGGAGCATTGCATTAAGGCTGCCATCTTTAAATGAGAGTTTCATTCTGCTCTTCTACAAATCAGAGTATCATAGCTGTCACATGTGAAAGGGACCCCAAGACACTATGTGGTGAACTCTTCCCTTCAGAGAGCAAAGTGTGTTGTTTCATTTGCAGATGACAGAGGTGAAGTACCAGGAATCGGAGTATCTTGCCCAAGGTCATACCCTATCATACAGACAGACATCATGTTGTTATCTATTCTATATATCACAAATAATTGTTCCTCAAAGGTTTGAAAGCTTTATTATTGTTGTTTTTCTAATTTGAACTATTTCAGTTACAGCTAGATCCTTTTATGCAATACCTTATATGTGCATCTTCTTCCAGTAGGCAGACGGATTCTTCATTATTAGAATATTAGGTGTTGAATTACCTATAAGCTGTGGCTAAATGTTTTATTTTTTGTGAAATTGGCTTAAAAACAATTTCAGACACAACCAGATTTTTAAAGTGGTTGATATGCTTTAGATATATTTCTCCTGAACAATGTATACAAAGGATCTTAGAGAGCAACTATCAATATATCATCATTTAAATGTAATTTATATAACTTTTTAAAACAAATGGTAAAATAATTACTTTTCAAGAAATAATTTAAAACTGAAAAAACACAATGGTTTGTTTCATAAGTGTCTTAATCTGCTTTTTGGTATAATGCTACTTGTTACATTTTAGAAAAAAACACAGGCTTTGACAAAAAAACATTTGCAGAGGAAGAAAGGATGGAGATTTGGGATTCAACTCATTTTAAACCGATACTGCTTTTTTCTCTCAGCACAATGCAGACTGTGGCCTTAAACTATTACTAACTTACAATAATAAAAGTAAAATATTTTGATGAAATTATTTTATAGACATGTTAAGAGCTTTATAGGGCGCTTGGGTGGCTCAGTGGGTTAAAGCCTCTGCTTTCGGCTCAGGTCATGATCTCAGGGTCCTGGGATCGAGGCCCGCATCGGGCTCCCTGCTCATCAGGGAGCCTGCTTCCCCCTCTCTCTCTCTGCCTCCCTCTCTGCCTCCTTGTGATCTCTCTCCCTCTGTGAAATGAATAAATAAAATCTTAAAAAAAAAAGCTTTATAAAACTCAGTACTAGAGAGGTTTTAACAAATGCAGTATTCTAGAGGAAGATGAAGGATAAAAGAAAAAGTGTCCTTAAATACTTACAGATTCTTTTCTGCCCATAGTTTTGCTGTGTGAGCGGGAACGGGAGATGTTGCTAAAAAAGGAATCCTTTTTAGTAGCAGATGAAGGTGGGGAGCCAGTGAATTCTCTTCCTCCAGGCAAACTTTCAGTGCTTGGGGATGAACTGATGGTTTTAGAACTTTGTCCTGTAGGAAAAATTAAGAGGCAATAATGAAACTCTAGACTTTTTCACTAAGCTACTTTATTCATTTTTTTTAAGATTTTATTTATTTATTTGACAGAGATAGAGAGCACAAGTAGGCAGAGCAGCAGGCAGAGGAAGAGGGAGAAGCAGGCTCTCTGCTGAGCAGGGAGCCCGATGCAGGACTCGATCCCAGCACCCTGGGATCATGATCTGAGCTGAAGGCAGCCGTTTAACTGACTGAGCCACCCAGGTGCACCTTATTCACTGTTTTTAATAAAGGATCAATTATTATACTTCTTTGTTCACAATATAAAGACACTGTGGAGTTATTAAAATGCACGCATTTTTTTTTATCAGAATAGCTGCCAGTTTTTTAAAACAACGAAGTGCTGCTACACTTTTCCTCATGTAATTTATGCTATGATAGTCTGAGTGTTGCACACATACAAAAAACCGAAAAGTTCTAATTTTTAGAAATCACAGGTTAAAGAGATGGATTTTCCCTCACTAAAGGAATCATCCTTAGGGACAGAAGCCAGAAATTATTATACATTATACTATTCATATTAAAAAAATCTAAATCCTTCAGCAGTTTTTCAAAAGAGAGTCTTTCCTTTTCACTAACTGCGCAAGAGATACACGGCTCCCCTCCCCCCCAACCTATGGTAGAAGAATCTGAAAAATGGGACAAGGTGCTGGCTGTCTCCATCCGGAGACATTCTGTTTTACATTTTCCGGAGGAGTAAACCTCCATTCTTCTCACAGGGCCTCTCTCTAGACTGGTTCTTACATGGGAGTGGGTGCATCTGCGACCCCATCATCTGTTATTCTGTTTAGCAAATGACCTTTTCAGAGATAATACTAAGGTCAGCTCTGAATTATCAAGTCCCAAATTAGTGGTAGTATTGTAAAGGTATTGATTGGCCTATATCTCACAGAAAACCCCTGCACCAAATACACCCCCCCCCTCAATTACAGAACTAGTTTACTAACATTTTTGTTCTTTTTGGTAACACAAACACTGAGACCTCAAGAAAATGGAGTCACGAGAACATGTCCCCAAAGGAAATGATGGAGTCTTTCATCTGGACATCTGAAGGAAAACTAGGCACCAGGAGGAGTCTTGCCTTGAGCCAGAAGAAAGGACTGTCAGACTTCCCTGCCCTTTCCATGCCGTGTACACACAGAAGGGGACAACACTGGTATGGCAGGGTGGGCACATGGATGAGACACTCCATGACCCAGGCCTCCCGTGGACAGCTCCCAAGGTGAGCAGCCAGTATTCACAACAAGCTTGTAGCCTGGTATCTGTACAGTGGTTCTGAAGCTCTCTATAAACGTTTTAACGTTTTTAACTGATAGGAACAACATTAATCATTTCTTTTGTTGCATTAAAATGGAAAGCCTATTTGCAGAGGCGCATTCTTCGATATATTGCTGTGGTGCCCTTCCCAAGTTCCCCCTTCAGGACCAGGGCGTTTATTCTCTCAGCCGCTGCGAGTGTTGGCTGATGATGGTTCTCAGGAATTTCTCTTTGGAAGCAGCCCTCAGCTGAAGAGAGCTGCTCTAAGGTCCTGTCCCTTCCCCAGGGGATTAGCTCCAATCTAGTGACTGGTTGGGGGCAGAGGATAAAGGCTGGCTTTCTTGCCTCAAGGCAGATGACTCCAAAGGGCTACCCCAGCCCCAGAAGTCCCAGCTTTGCAAAGCAGCTCAAGTCCTCCCTCACAGCCACACTGCTCCTGTCACTCCCCAGATGCTGACCTGGATGGGACACCCTGCCCCCTCCCCCAACAGCTTCCTGCCCATTAATCTTTGTCTCACAATTTATTTCTCAGAAATCCTGACTCATGTCAATTATTTAGAATTATTTTAGATTGTAGGCATTTTTAAATATACTAAAGACCAAATTCTTAGGCCACCTCCAGCATGCACATATTCTTTCACTCACAACCAAACACCAGGGAACAAGCCCCATGCAGATGGAGCTTATGAAATGCCTACAGAAACTCTATCGAGCACTAAGGATGAGGGATGACTGCAAAAGGAGCTCTTAGAAGCTCCTAGAAGTAGCAGTGCAAGGGAAATACATTCTGCTATGTACACTAACCTGCAATCCCAGGTGATAAAAGCAAACATGGAAGTGTAAACAAGTGGACTCTGGAAGCACAAAAGAGGGAGCCTCTGACTGGTCTCAGGCCATGAGAGGCACGCGCGCCATCTTAAAGCCTAAAGAGCAGGTGGTGGGGGTGGTGGGGGTGGGGGCGGCGGCGGCGGCTCAGGAAGGGTCATTTTCAGCAGAGAACACAGTATTTACCAAGGCAACCGGTAAATCTACTAGGAGCATCCAGCTCCAGCAGAGCCTGACCTAACCCCTTGGAGCTTCCTGCCATCCATATGTAATTGAAAATGACACCAACACTAGTGTCCCACGGAGTGCTTCTTTTCATTTGATGATTATTTCATTGGCTTTTCTGGGGCAAGGAGAGAATCAAATAAATTCTTTCTAGAAGTTGCTGGTACCCTAAATGTGAGTTTATTTTCCCTCTTCGTCATCCAGCCCTAGGGGGAGGGAGGAAAGAAGGAAGGGGAGGATCTAATAGGGCCAGGGAGATCAAGAAGAGCACTTTGCTCTCATGCATGTCAGCAGATGATGGGAGTTAGTACAGATGTGAAGGTGGAAAGTAGCACGAGGATTATAGAAGCTTGGTTGAGTAAGGCATCTCCTGTACCCGCCCACACGAGAGATAATAAGGACTTGACCTAGGGCTGTTAGAGGGCAGAATTCCTCAAACCAGTACCTGCTGGGTCTGATACACCTAAGCTTCAGTTTAAGCCCAGTGGCTATCTAGTTGTGGGGCCCTGAACAATCACTGATCTTCCATAAGCTATGATTCTCACCTGTGAGTGAGACATCTACTTCATACATGCTTTGTACCCCAAGTGGGTAATGTGCATGAAAGGCTCAGTGTGGTTGAGCATATCAGGGAATACGCTAAGTGCTCAGGAGACATAAACCACGACTAGCACAGCGGTGACTCCCAAATCCAGAGCAGGGAGTCTAATATGCGGTACTGCGGGTTGCAGATTTGCTCGTCCTGTCCCCCATTAGGATCATTCTTATATTGGCTGCTCCTCCCACAGATTTCACTGAACCAGCTGTAAGCACAGGACGACCACATGGGCCACACATGAGACTGCCTAGCAGATGGCTGGCGTCCAGGACGTGCTCTAGGGTTCCGCCTGTGAAGATGTATGCCCCGGTGTGAGCTGCACCTGCACGGAAGGGGGAGTTTTTCTAAGGTGCATAAAGGTGCTATTTGGACTAAATATGGGTGTGTCTAGG
Source organism: Ailurus styani (assembly GCA_002007465.1). Classification (NCBI taxonomy): domain Eukaryota; kingdom Metazoa; phylum Chordata; class Mammalia; order Carnivora; family Ailuridae; genus Ailurus; species Ailurus styani. The sequence continues at coordinate 119,890 of LNAC01000829.1, forward strand.
TATATTAAATCTTGCGTCTTCTTTTCCTCTCTGAAACATCCAATGAAAGTTTTGTGTCCCATGTGCTAGGTTCTTGTCAAGAGCCCAAGCTGACTGAATGAGCTTCAAAGGCCTTATAAAGAGCCCCCACTACAGAACAGCTGGAAGGGATGAAAGGGGGAAAGGGAGAAAATATTTATGCAGCACCATCACATTTTTGTGATTTTTCTCTCATTAAACTCCAGGGGAAATAAGAACAGGGGCTGGGGGGTATTCCTACATGGACAGGCAGAACCCCTGTAAACTGGAGACCAGCCGGAGAAGCTGGACACGGGACACCCAAAGGCAAAATGTTCAGAAGGCTAGGAAGCCTGGGGGTCTCTAGTGGGGAGGCATAGCTCGGAAGAGCAAAAAAGGGAAAAGCCTGGGAAGTCCAGTGCTGTGGCCACGAAAAAGGAATCACCTTGACTTTACTCAGTGACCCAGGAGAAAATGAGGTACGTCTGGCCCCTATCTGGTGACATTTTGTTACCTCACAGACTTGAATGACAGACAGCAAGACTGATGTTTACACATTAAAAATATATATTGTGGTGTCACAGGACAGTGAATGGAAGCAGGTTGCACCTAAAGTCCCTGGAACAGACCTGCTCTATTCTGACCATAGTCTAGTCTAACCACTATTGGATGTGCCCACATGCAAACATGTGGTTATAGGATATCAGGAATAATGATTAAGAAGAGGAAAGACAGAGGTGTTGAGTTGGCTGTTTCATTGTTTGATTCTGAAAACCAGAGGTATTTGAAAAAAAACACCTACTAGTACTAGCCTCATCACCACCACCCGGGCAGGCCGCACTCTTGAGTCCTTACTGGGGGACAAGTACTGTGGGAACTTACAACCACCCGCCCTGAAGCAGCTGCTCTTCTTTTTTCTTCCCAGATAAGAGGGTGTGTGACTTCCTTAAGTCATCCAGCAAGGCAGTGACGGAGGCAGAATTCAAACCCAGACCCAACCCCAGAGTCCATGCTGGGCAAAGTTGTACTCTCCTCCTCCCCTAGTAAGGGCTAGGTGGGCTGTGGTGCATGTGACCTCAAGTTAAAGAAAAATGGAATGAGGTCTTTTGAAAGTAAAGGGCAAATTCTGCCCTTGTTCTTAAAACTCATTTATTCAGTGTCTTCTGGGAATAAGTGTTCCACCAAAGTTTGCTAGCTAACTGATGCTTCCCCCAATTTTTTACATATCATATATTTCTCTGACTTCTTAAAGTGATTACCCAGAACGTAATGGAACTGTTTGTCCTGCTTCACGATGATCATTTCTCATCAAGAAGCAGAGTGGCGGGCGCCTGGGTGGCACAGTGGATTAAAGCCTCTGCTTTTGGCTCAGGTCATGATCTCAGCGTCCTGGGATCGAGGCCCGCATCGGGCTCTCTGCTCGGCAGGGAGCCTGCTTCCTCCTCTCCCTGTCTCTCTGCCTGCCTCTCTGCCTACTTGTAATCTCTCTCTCTGTGTCAAATAAATAAATAAAATCTT